>NJRL01001029.1:45412-60219 GCA_003063815.1 Aphaenogaster rudis
GTGGGTCGGTCTGAGCGTTTACGTCATTTGCGCGGGAAAAAGAGATCAATATAAATCTTGTTAGAAATATTGTTAATATATCACCGACAAACTACTATTAAAGACAGCTGCTCTTATGGAAATTCGTTTAAAGTTTAAATGAGTTCATAATATAATACTTATTTTATAATTTATTAGTGTTCTGATATTTCTTAGATATGTATATGTATGTATAACACAATGCAAGTGGCGACTAAGAAAAAAATGCAGTTTTGCAGCAATATACGACAATATTATTGCGTCATAAACATGTATACTTATTTATGAAGCATCTATATAATACAGAATCATACATTTAATATTCATTGTAAGCTAATTGTTCAAATATTTATAAATTTATATCAGCATCGATATGTAAGATGTCAATACTATATCAATGTGTAATAAGTGCAGTATTATAATTGTTCATAAACAATAATTAAATGTGATTGATAATAATAATAATAATAATTTTGATTAATTATTAATTTAATTAATTAATATTTAAACTCCATGAGAGTTTGAGAAGGTTTACCTCTTATAATTTTTAAAGTACAATCAGGATAAATAGTTCTAAAATTTTAGTGAATTCTCGAGAAACGAACACTCAAAGGAAGCGTAAGTCCAGAGCGGAAGCAAAACATATCAGAAATTGCCTAAATAGACGGCTACGAAGAAATGAGGAGAGGGCTCAGGAGCTTCCAGATAATTTAAGAAATTTTGTATTAGGCTTATTGTTAGAATCAACAACTTCTGTCACCGTCTCCACTCCCTTAGAATCGGATCAGATTTCCTCCCAAACCCCTCACGATTCATCCTCATTTCTGCATCCCTCTTACTTTTCTGTCTCAATTCCTGAAGGCACTCGACCCACGTCCCCCGCATATTTCACCTCGTCCAGCATAGAACTTATCGAGGAAGTTCCCATCCCCTCCCCTCCAGAACTTGACCCCCACGATTATATCAATCAATTTTCATTTGCTGATCTCACTGACTAATTCCCACAAACAGACAACTTCTCCCCCAAGATCGTATGTTATAGGTCCACATGAATTTAACTTAGACGAATTAAGAACAATAATATCGGGAACACCTTCCGATCATGGTATTTTGGTATACCTTCCCGGAATTCTCCTTTCTTATTTAGTTCCAGTCAGATTCTTTTATCGACTCTTTCCCCGTTCCTCAGCCACCCTCGAATCTTAAACTCTCCTTTTCCGTCATACATTAACAATATACACACATACACATATACACATTTATTCATTATGAAATATTTTAGTACTCTTCACATCAGACAAAAAAACGAATTGTAACGTACAGGGCAGATCATAAATTAAATTCTACACTTTTCCAAAGAGATCCTTCTCTGTTTACCCTCTGAATTAATGTAACACCCGCAAATAAATGACATTACAATCATACACACACACATACACTCACACTGCGTTTAATAATATTTAATTTTAATATTTAAACCTTTCTTACAAACAATTTAATAATTATGTAAGTTCAATCTAATTTGTTTTTATTAAGAATAAATTGATGTATTTAACAGTTACTATTTACTTTCTTTTAACCTCGTTCATCGTAAGATCGCATAAGGTCCACTCTCTGATCATAGGGATTAAGTTCCCTGACTAAAAATTAAAAAACCGACGAGCGCACCGTTCCAGACGGGATCGCAATGTACCATATGACACGTTGACCCATATCTGGAACTTGCACAGGTGCGTTCGATTCATAAAAAGCGTGTCAAGGCGCTAATTCACGAGAAGGGTTTCTGATATGTCCTCCCGTTCTTCCTTCTCAACCTTAGTAATTCCCACGAAATCCTGGGGCTTGGACGTAACAGGGGTTTTCAGTTTAAAAATCTTCGAATTTAGAGAAAAAAATAACAACATAGAATACTGCCATACTATTTATTGCAAATCAAGGAATATAAGTTTATTAAGTTTTTCAAAAAAATATATGATGTTAAAGATATGAAAATTATATACATTATATTTAGAAGTGATTAGAAATAGATAGATATGCGATAATCAAATACAAATAAGAAATTAATAATATAAAAATTGCAATAATAACAATGAAGGTAATAAGTAACAATAGTTAAGTAACATAAAAGTAACTACAGTAAATAATAACAAGTAACATTAAGTGCTAGTAATATTACTTATTAATTCGATTAATTAATTAAAAACAAAGATCAAAAGTGATATCATTCAATTTGTTATGTCAGAATATGTAAAAAGATTTCTCTATCAATACCTATAATTCCATTTACGATTAACACATCAATTCCATCAATGTGTCGATATCATTGTAATGAAAATTCATTGATTTAGAATGATCGAGTGATTTTGATATTGTTGTACTCTTGAAAAAGTTCAACATATCTTCCGTTTGAGATAAGTGTTTTTCTATCTCGAGTTCTACATCCCAAATTAGGTCGCTTCCTTTAGATTTCACAAAATCCTTTATCTAAAATAGATTACGTCATAATTAACTACAATGACTTATTTCTGTACTGCAATAAAACAAAGAGATTTGATTTTTCATTTTTGCATAATTAGTACAGATGTCATATATGCACTCTGATATATATGCAGAAATAAACAAGTTGAGTTAAATTAACACGTTGAGTGCCATCGGTGGCCCACATTGGACTTTCCTTTCAGGCCGTCTGCGTATATTGTACGATACTTCTTCTTTTTGATAATAATGAATTTTGTAGTTATAAATATTATTTTATATATTTGATAAAAATATATAATATATAAATAGAGGGTAACATGAGTCATCGGTGGCCCACGCGGCGTGAGTGAGCAAGTCACTGAAATTAGTGCGGCACTCAACGTGTTAATAATAAAAAACTAAAAAATAACAGCGGGACTTAGATTTAAAACACCTTACCATCTTAAATTGATTCTCGGTGTACATATGTTTAATAATAATACTTATTATTTCCAAAAAAGTAAGATTTCTATAAAAAAAAATAATAAAGATTATAATTGATGCACATAATAAATTTTTATAATACACTGTATATTACGCATCTATGACGCAAATTGTCGTTACCTAGGTCTTACTCTATTAAATGTGGCAAGTATAAAAGTAAGCATTTCATTATTGTTTGCATGCATTGCAATAATAGAAGTAAAGATGTTGTTATATTTTTCGGGTGATATCATTTGATTCAATTTTGTTTCTTCCAAAAAAGTGCAAATTGTATAAGGATCCTTAACGCAAGGCAAATATTCTAAAATTACATAATCAGGTTTGCCGAAGGACCAATTAAACATTGGTTGCATTATATTATCAGATACGTCGGGGAATGAATAAAATACTCTACGCCAAGTAGCACTGTCACTATCTGCCATTAAACCTCCACAGTATATCCATTTCTTCCATCTCGATGCTCTTTTATCTCTACGATATCAAAAAAAAACAAATAAAAGTTTGTTATAAAAGTTTTCATTCGTTTATTTAAATTATGATTTTGTATCTTGAGGAAATATAACAAATGTAGCGTCCAACAAAATACAAAAAAATGTAAAAAAAACCATAATTAGAATTAAAGAAATTACTTGTGTTCAGTAAAATTTGACAGATAATCTTGCAGTTTATGATGAGCTAATTCTCTACAATTTTCGTCACCAAGAGTACATGCCCATTCCGCGGCTTCTTGTCTTAAAGATTTAATAAGAATATCCTCGTGAGGTTTATCATCATAACCTATCTTCTTAAGAAGGTCGCTCACAATATTTCGCATGTGTGTCTAAAAATATTTAAAGAATGATAAATCGCATATATGGATCTGTTATGATTTACACAAAAATGCGTGAATTGTCTATATGTAAGTAGCGTTCATTAATTTTTTTTTACTTAAACAAGTAAATACAATGCATTCCCAAAATTCGTGATTTTGATCACGCTGACCGCTGTATATGTATATATGATACTATATAAAAAAATATAAAATATATTAGTATATATGTTTTTATGTAATTTATTAGTTTTTTAATATTTTGTCATTTAGTACGAAATCTGACAGGTTTTTAAAAGTTTTAGTTTCAGACAAAGCTGTCATAAAGTAAATGTCATGTAATTGTTTATTCCATATCATGTTAAAGTTATTAAATTTTTTTACAAAATGATACAGTTGTTTTATGCGAAAATATAAATGGATTGAAATATTTGATAATAAAAAAAGTTGATATTTATAAAAACATTGCTTCATAATTTTAAAATAAGATATAATGTGTTGCAAAATTAACGTCTAATATTAATTTTATACTTTATAGAGTTGTATTAAGATATAAAAAGAATAAATATATCGATATATAATATTTTATATCCAAAATATGACGCTGGAAACATTCTCCAACCAGCTGCTTTTAAATTTCTACTTTTAATCTAACAATAAGTAAGATTTTTTTTAAATGTGCATTTCTTCTTGTTACTTTCTAGTTTTTGTGTTACAATTATTGATATATAAAACGATGTTTATATATATATATATATATATATATATATCTATATATATATATATATATATATAGTGTCTAACGATTTAATATCTGATATTCTTTGTTAAGGAATTCTATTACCTTGATAAATGTAGCTTCTGGATGTGAGAATATATTTAACATGTTTTTAAAAATGTTGAACATTGGATACCATGCTACATAATCTGTGTCGTGCGATAGATATTTCGTGAGTTCTTCGAATATATCGTAATCGAGTTGTTTCATCATCAAAAAGTGATACGCGTCATCAATGATTTGCGCACGATTGAGTACATGTATTTTACTATATTCATCCGAGTTCAGGTATTTCGCAATTTTTTGCCAATTTTCGCGATCGTACATGACACGATAATAACCTGTTGTAAATAAATTTTATTAATTATTAAATTCCTTTGATTTATCAAGAAATATATTCAAAAATATTTTATATTTGTTTCTGTGGTCAAAATATATAAATAATTCCAATTTTGCACATATTATGAAGAAGCAAATTTCTAATTTCTAATTTTATAAAATCTTGTTAATAAGTGTAGTTTTCTGTCGAAAGTTAAACGCAAAAATTAACTTGTGTAAATAGACTTAGTTAAATAATAATCAAATTCTATGCAAACTAGAATTTATCTCAAATTCACTTGCAATGGCAAATTATTTATCAAATTTAGAGATAACATAATGTCCAAAATCGGGACATAAGAAGTCGTAAAAACATTTTTAAAACACATTGTCCAAAATCTTATATTCCAATTTTGGACATCATGTTGTGTGGGTATATTTATATAATGTGTGATTTACGAGCATTTATAAGTAAAAGATACAAATTTGGAATAACATAAAATTTACATGATACAAACAAAATATAGAAGCGTAATAAATTCGTTAAAGCATGGTAAATATTTACCAATTTGTTGTAAGTTGATTATGATCCAATCATTTTTATCAATCGAAGGTAAATATAGAAAAGATTTCTGCGAGCTTAGCCACTCCTGGATGTAAGGCCAAGTTACATTAAAATTAAGACTCGTTTGCGTAGCATATGTCACAGGTATCCACCAATTCTTCTCTTCTGACACATTGTGTATTTCTGACCATATTATCGTTCGACCATTACGATAATTTCGTGACATTCTTAATACAGGATAATGATTTTGCGTTGTCCAAGTATCCATCAGCTTTTTTATGTTAAACTTGTATTCGTGACCCGATTTATTCACAGCAGTTTGCATAGCCACCCATAAATCGTCGGGAGATGTCGATCTAAGCATACTAAATTTACAAAATTCTAACATTGTTGACATTGAACACTGCCAAAATAGATTGCATCGAAAAATATAACTTGTGTGTAATAATTTAGAATAAGTTTTAAATAATACAGGAAGTGAAGAAACACTGACTAGATAAATCTAATAATAAAACGCATTAGTATGTATAAATATCTTTTGATAATACTTACTGCTTGTGTAAATAATTGTGGATACCCTTTTGAAATATCTCGTCGGTAAGTAAATAATTCAACATGCGCAATACAGCGGACGCTACGATTATTAAAGTATACAATAAATTATTAAATTGTTTAGAATAAAAGACTATGCCCAGTTTGGGCCCCGAGTAAACAGTCATGAGTAATATATTAATCGATAGGGGGATATTCACAAAGTACGAAACAGAAGGTTTTAATTGCCTAATTGAAGTTTGAACTCCAGAGGTATCGCCGACATAAGAACAAAATCCGAATTACTCTGACATGGCGGCATAGATCGCGTCTAGGACTTAGCCTGGTTGATGAACTGTACCAAATACATTCTAGACATATTATTTCAATGTCTTTGGTACAATCCGTTACTGCCGTCACCGCGGGGAGGTGCCCTGAATGCAGAGAAATCGGACCAGTGGTACATGGTCATAATAGCGAACTTTGAACAGCTCTAGCACTCAGGGGACTCGTTATAAGGTTGTACCCATGAAACTTTTTAATCCTCTTTTGATGCCCTACAATTCTAGCCATGTCTCATTGCTGTTCACCGGGGGCCCAATTTTTTATATAAAACTGGGTATAGTCCTTTCTCACATTGTCCATAAGTTCGTGAACATACCTAATTCGGCAAAGATAAATTAATTGTGAGTTTTAAGTTTTAAGTTTAATGTATTTTGTATTTAATATATTTCTTTGCGTTTTTATATCAAAGCTAATGTTAAAATGGTTTGTAGATAAATATGTTGATATCAAATAATTCTATTGGAAGACTTTCCTTATTTGTTTATGACATTTACGTTCAGGAATTTACGGACAATTGTTTAATTACTTATTTTTACCTTTTGTGTAACGAAAAGAGGAAAATGGTTTAATTTCAAAAAATAGGCCAATTTGTGCAATAGGCGGCATATTAACATTAGTCTCCAACTGGAGAGACTTGTATCGAGTCCAAACTGCGAACAAATCCATCAGTCGGAAATTTGGGAGAATCTAGAGAAAAAAATTGAAATATAATTGAACAAATCTTTGATCAAATTGAATGAATCTTCGCACTACTCTTAGAAAAGTTACGTGATTTTTCATCATAAAATGCAATAAAGTATAATAAAATATTTGTATTTTTAATTTCGATAAAATTCGAAATTTATGAAATAATACGTGACATAATTGAAATATAGTTAAAACCATTTGGGAGAAATTATTGCAAGTATTTTCTCATTCTAATTTGTTAAAACGTCAGTTCCATTTTTTGACTGATTGCCTATTCATAATTCAAATGTTATAAAAAATTGAAATAGCCAGATATAATGAGTGTTTTAATATTAACAAATGAAAACAGCTTATAAAAATTTTAGAGTTTTCCATATTGTAATGAGATATTAGCAACTATCTTTGTTACTGCGTAAGCGAAGCGGCAAAAAACAAAAAAGAAGACAACCTTATCGGTCGCATACAATCCCAAAAACATGGCAATACCCTCGTTTAACCACATGTGGGTCCAACTAGACGGGGTGACCATGTTACCAAATTGATGTGCTATTTTACGTGCTACTAAAAATGCCACTTCCATCATGCGCCGAATGGAATTCGATTCTTTATCGTAGATAATAGCTGCTTCACTGTAAAACAATAAAATAACAGCTAATTTTTGAAAATTCTTGTAAATTATTACATCAATTGAAGTACCGTAAAGTATCTGTATTACGAAGTTGAAAAGCGCTTAGATGAAATAAATAATTCCCAAGAAGTAATTCTACTTTTTTAATAGAATAATATCTTCTTTTGTATATATTACCTATAAAAGACAAGTCCCCAATTCGTCAAGCCTTCATTTCGAATATACAGGTTGCTGGGAATTGCTACCTGATCTATCTTTGGTATCTTATTCAACTCCTTCATATCTCGGAAATATATTGTTTCCAAGTACTTCGCGACAGCTTCAGCAATATTCTGAGCAAAATTCAGCTGCGATGCCGTTTGCCAATCTTTGCACCACATATTGATATCTTTATCGTTATTAGAAAAATGGATCAAATCGGACATCATAATTGCCACAAGATAAGTAGGCATTATAGGTGTAGTTTGAAAATGCGTCCACATCATATCAGCTTCAACATTCTTTGTGCTTTTTATCGCCATATTAGATATAGTGGTACAAATTTTAGGATGCTTCACGGAGATTGTAAATGTGGCTTTAAATGTTAGCTCATCCCAACATGGAAATATCAATTGAGCTCCGTTAGTACTCTGAAAGTCACCTGCTGCGAATATCCACCTATCACATTTTAACAATCTTAGATGATAAATTTTCATTTACTGTCGGCACAAAAATATTTAAGGCTGAAAAACTGCGATTTATATATAAAAGAATAATACATGCTATGTTTTATTAGTATATCATTATTTTATTATTGTTGCAATCTTAATTATATTATATAAAATCTAATATTTTTGCAATATTTAGTATAAATTTTTACAATATTAATTTTGCAAAAACTAAAATGAATGAATAATATACCTTTGGTAAATATATCGATGAGGGGACTCAGCTCGAATTATCTTGACCTTGAGATATATATTATCAAGTTCATTGCCCTTAGGTTTTAGTCGTCACTCTTTGTTTATTAAAAAGTTATTAACAAATGAAGTAAATCAAAGCAAATGTGTATTTAATGTTATAAATTAAACTTTACTTAGCATAAATATTAAATTATTTACATATTTGTATATTTAAATAAATGCCTAAGGGGGGGAGAGGTTCCGCCATCCCGAAAAAAACCTAATCTAAAATCCAAACTTATTTCTAATTTGAAAGTAAAATTATGTTTGGGTTAGGCTATAATTTGTCGGTGTCAGGGTGGAGATGGGCGAAGCCGCTCAAGCATTTAGGTACTTAAATATGCAAGTGTGCATCATATAAACTATGTTTAACTTTCCGGACGGTCTATTGGAACTACTCAATTATAAATATTTTTGTCACCGCTAGATAAAATAAACTTAGTATTCATTTTTTTTATACGAGTTATGCCGTTTTGGTTCTTTGAAATTAATTTGTGCCTTTTAGTCAACATAAATTAAATAGATCTCACAGACCCAGCGTCAGTAGTCAGTAACTGTGTTACAGATTTTGATGGTCAGTTTCCGATGGTTAATATCAAATTTTTCATTGAAAATTTACGTTCGACTCTTGCTTTGTATAAGGCTTTATTTATAAATAATTTCTTAATAAATGAGAGACGGTCAAAACCTTTTTGGAGATTATTCATGATCTTGACAATACATATCAAAATGATTTGAGCTAAGTCCCATCATCAGTTTATTTACCGTACCTGTTAATATTTAAAATGTTTATGTAACTAATCTATTAAAATCTTTTAGATATAAACTTCCCAGATAAAAAAGATACAAAACAGGTTTCTTAAATCATTTTATCACATACTTTTTTGTATAAAGAAATGTAATTATATTTAGATATACAAAAATCTTTGCATGTAATTTTCAATTATATTATTTAATACTTAAGTAACAGATTATAATAATATAATATATTAAACTTTATTAAATTAATCACAATATAAAATTTAAAATTTCTGTCGGTGATAGAAATAAAAATGGTTTATACAGTATAATTATATGGAATGGTGTTTAAAGCATAATTTTGTGTTTTAATTATTTTAATGTTTACTCACTTTGCTTTTTGTTCATCGTTTATGTATGTAATTTCGAAGACGCCATCAGAATTTTCGCGGTTAAACGTTTTACCAGAAAAATTCAGCTTGAGAATATAGGATCCCTTCGATATCTCCTCGTCAAAATAAAAGGTACAAATTTGCAATGCACACAAATATTGTAACGGTACATAGATTTTCTTCGATGTTTCGTGACTTAATGTAGTCGAGTTATCTATATCTAGATATTTTGAATGCAAACTTAAAGTGTGCGTGTTATGTAGAACGTAGAGGGTGATGTTGGATTCGCCATAGAAGGTACTGCTCTCGATATGAAATATTATATTGATGTTATAATACAACGGTTTTATATGTAATGGTAAACCGTTTTCAGTGCGGTAGATATCTTCCGAATGTTCGCCTATAAAAGCTGTTGCGGCGTGGAATATCAGACCGCTATTTAATAACAGCTTTAAAAGTGCCATGCCAATGCCGCTTATCATTACGGATATCTGTACGTACATATATTCCTTTTGTCAAAAAATAAGCAAGATACAAATATTCAACACAGGATTATCCTGATTTAATCTTAATTTTTATATTGAAAAATAAGGAAAAAAAATAACGTTATAAACGACAACGTGAGAAAGAAGATATATAGGAGGTATAGTAAATCACACACATTTTCTTGTATATTTTGAAAGGAATACTTCAGTATTATGCTTCTGATAACTCACCTTTTATATTAAGCTTTTGTGTCGATAAAAATACAAATGATATATTTTATTCAACAATTATAGTTACAATTCCGTGTATCAAGGCAACGAATTATTAATACTGCAAGTGTGTCAACGTTACCGATCTTGCTATTTTGAAAGATCATCAAACTCTAAACTATAATACCAGTATCTGATACATGAGAAGTGTTATGTATGTGCTGCTACGTAAACAAACTTTAAGCACATCAAGGCTGCGTTTGGGGTAAAGGTACAATTTCATGCTGACGCTCGACGCTCATTTTCAGCGTCAAAACAGGTGATCAAAATTGACGCTAGCTATAGGTCAATTTTGATCACGTGACCTATTTTGACGCTAAAAATGAGCGTCGAGCGTCAGCATGAAAAGGCACCTTAACGCTATTAGCGCTAATAGCGTCGTTCTATCTTTAGGTTTGTTCGCGTCGCCATGCCCCAATATGCTCCTACTCACTCCAATGCACTCTAATAGGTTGGCGTCACCGGAATGACCGGAATCAACGTATTGGAGTGCATTGGAATGAATAGGAGCATGTTGGGGCATGTGACGCGAACAAACCTTTTGTCACCCACTAAAAGTTGAACAAGGACAGAGCACGCTCATAGCGCTAAAAGCGTGCTCGCCGAACGCAGCCCAAAGGTGTTCTCCTGATCGATAGATTGGATGATCAAGAGACGCGGTAGCGTCTCGCGCCAAGTGTATTTTTCGTTTTATAGTTGCATACGTAAAAGAGACGCTACCGTGTATCCTTTACAGGAAGGAGAACACTTTTGTAGAAATAAATCATTGTTCTTTTTAAATAATTGATGTTATCGGAAAAATCGCAGAAGAATGATTTTTTCGATTACAATGATATAATAATAATGCACATAAGTGCACTTGATGCATAGGCGCGAATATATGCATGCATTTTTCTGCCCGATTTATGTCATTCAGATACGTCGTCGTGGTCATTGTCTTCTATCGAGATGTAGAATCCCTGGAGCGATTCGAAAATTGTTATGTTTTTAAACCAGGCAATAAATTTTAGATATTAATAATTTTTTTTTTTATAAAGAATTTTTATTAAACAACATCAATAATTCGTATAATTTACACTGTTATTTATTAATCCATGACAATTCAGTATAAATTAATACAAATAAATAAATAAGTAACAAAAATTAACAACAATTATCACGATCGATCTCCTTTTTTCAAAAATTCTTCAGTGCACAACAATGAAAATTGGCGAAATATACAATATACAATAAATATACAATATAAAGAGGCATAAAGTTTCGCTCTTCTAGAATTATCATGGACGTTTATAATATTGGCATATCCTTTTAAGTTGTCTTTTCTGCATTTTCCTACAATTTTCTTTAAAACTTTACGTCATTTATTTTGTCAAATGCCAACAATGTAAGAAAGTGCGACTAAAAAGAGTTAAACCCATGGTGGAAGTAATAAGGTGTGCTATCTTCTCGGACGAATTTTCGTCACATTCTGCGCAGCACCAAGTTTCCGCCATCTTGCAAAATCACTATAGCCAACCGATAACAACGCGACGATAAAAGTAAACAAAATAGTGTCACGGTATACGCAGGTTATACACAGTTTTGTAGCAATTTTGTGTTTAATTGTATTTGTGTTTTTGTGTAATTTGTGTAATTGTGTTTAAATTGCGTGACAAGATGGCGGAATCTTGTCACGCTCTCTTATTGGTCAGTAGAAATGCCTGATGCGCAAGAGCACACCTTATTACTTCCACCATGGTTAAACCTTGTTTATGGCCTTTTTTTATTGAACATGACACACACTCTCCTGATAATATACTAATATTATAAATAAAAGTTGTGGTGGGGCCGCGTGTGCCCCTATAAAGCGGCAGCCAGGCACCACTTTGTTGCTGCGCGCGCGCGAGTGCGCTTTCTCGCAAAAGTACTTGGTCGCACGGATAACAATATATAAACAAATTCAAATGAAGACGAAATAGAAATAAACGATAGAATTTTTCTCCAGAATCTAAGCCTATTTTTATCGAAAATAATTGTAAATAATTTCAATCTTGCCACGTTAAAAATTCATCTTAGAATCCTGAGAAACTATAGGCAGAAACAAGTAAAAATCGACCTCGGTAGCCAGACGGTAGCATGGCGGAGATGGATGGTGGAAAAGGCTTCCGCACCATACACAAGCTACATACCGTGTATGCCATCGATTTCTGGCATTACTAATTATAAGATACAAGATATAACAATTATTTGTGAAAGTTCAATAAAAGTAGGCTTAGATTCTGGAGGAAAATCCTATAGTTTATTTTTACTTCGGCTCTTCATATCTCGAAAACTATTGAGTTTGCAACAAAGTATCTCTAGAAAAAGTTTTTCTACTCGATAAGATGTATCGAATGATAAAGGTTTCATTGAAATCGGTAGGGGCCCACGGACCCATATAAAATAAGTATTCTCCTTTCATAAACAGGGCAGACAAATTTTTCAGAGTTTTACATATACAATAAATTTGTATAACGAACGTAGCTGTTTGCGCAAAACAGACTCCGCTTTGAAAATATACAAAATTTGTATTTTATGATATCATCGTTTTCGATTTGCCTCGAAAATAATAAATCTCATAAAAAACCTTACAATGTTAAAAAGGTACGCCAAGTACATAAAACATATTTAAAGGTATATGTAACGTTAAATAAAAAATTAACTGTTCAAAAATGGATATGAAATCTATTTAATTTGCCAAGCACTATTGACAAATTTAATTCTTAAAAATACTTTCGAAAATATTATAGTATATACCGCATTTAAAATCAAAGTAAAGCATAAAACAAAAACTTGACGTGTCCAGTTTAAAATAGAATGTCTTATATTTAGTATGTGAATTATGTGCATTAAAATAAAAAATATAAGTTATTAACAGATAAGGAGATATTGTCTCATTAATGCTCTCTCTCTCTCTCTTTCTCTCTCTCATCATTAATTTAAAAAATTAACGAATTATTATCAGAACATGTGAAAAACATAAGCATGTTTGTAGAAATGCGACTTGAGTTAAAACATAATGCCCAGGCGCGCTAAGTTTTTGTTCACAAATAAATATGAAAAAAAATCATTTAATAAGTGCGGATGTATTCGCCACGTCGTTTGCTCATTGAAGCAAATTGTTCATTTCTGTTCGTGCTTTTTTAGTCTGGATTTGAATTAATATAGAAATAATATAACGGAATTGTATTTTATGTTTAAAGATTTAATTCTTTCTAATTTAAAAAAATTAAACATGTAAAAAGTTATTTGTATGTGTATTAATTCTATGTAAACGGATTAAGAGAAGATGTAAAATTTATCGAATATTTCAGTTAAAAAATCTTATATTTGCGGATGTGATTATATCGATTCTTTTATATTTATAAAATTTTTATATAAAGCAAGATAATATTTAATAAATAAAAAAATGGACATATATAACAATTTTTTATTCATATATTACCGATAGTATTATGTAATACTACTCATCCTGTCATTCTTTATCTAATCTATCTAGTTTCTCGGCGATATCGTCGAACTTGATCGTGGATGCGGCTCTACGTTAGCCTGCTCAGGCACAGATAAAGGCAACAACTTCGGAGTCACGCTCCTTTTCTTTAGATAATTTATGATGACGTAATGTAACAAGGTGACGCCAGGTACACGTCTTCCAATTTACCGAAGATCTCTAGGCTGAAAGCGTCGGCCTGGCTGCGCATCATATTTTCGCTATTCATGCCTATTCATAATTGCCCTAAATCCGATGGCTATTATTTTCCTCAGAATTGATCAGAAAATCGCAAGTAGTTTGCACGTTATTCAATTTATACGAAACCGACGATATCGCGTCTTGAAATTCCGATTGCAGCATCAGGCAAGCTATTCTTTCGAAGAAGTGCATTATGTCGGACAGCCGTTTGAAGAACTTAATTTCGGTTGATCGAGAGAAACGTCCAAATAAGTTATTTAATTTTAATTTACATTAATTTAGAATTAATTTTAATTCAGATTACTTTATATAATGTTAATTATAGTGTTCTCTTTTATATCAATTTATATTAGTTTAATATCAGGTTTACGCTTTATGAATTTTTGAATTTAGAAAAAAATAACAATATAGAATACTGTTTATTGCAAATCAAGAAATGTATATAAGTTTATTTTACAATAACAATTATATTATGTTAAAGATGTTAAAATTATATACAGTATATTTAAAAAATAAGTAAAAGAAATAATTAGAAACAGATAGATCATATGCGATAATCAAATACAAATAAGAAATTAATAATACAAAAATCATAAAATAAAAATCATATATAAAAATTACAATAATAACAAT
>NJRL01001031.1:0-14247 GCA_003063815.1 Aphaenogaster rudis
CGTTCAGAAATCCTACTCGATGGGTAGAGTAGCATTTATTAACCAATGATAAAGAAATTTTTGTTCTTTTTGTCCTGATTGGTCAATAAAGGCTACTCTACCCGTCGAGTAGGATTTCTGAACGCAGCCATGGTTGCGGGCTACTGTAGCGACCATGACGTCAACGTCGGCATTCGCTGGCCTCGCATGCCCGCTTGTGCAGTGTGTACGTCGTGCTCGCGCTTGCGCGCATTATAATCGCGCCCGCCCGTACGTTTCCCACTATTTCCCAGTGACGTAGTGCGCGCGTAAAACAGAGCTAGTCAGAAATTCACAGGGGGACTGGAGGAAGAAGAGAGAGAGAGCTGCGTATATCGAACGGCCGATCGACGGGCTTCACTTCGCTCCGGTCCCGTGACAGTCCCGACTCCCGACGACTCGCCGAGCACGCCCGACGCAAACGTCACTCCGGTGGTGCGCGCCGCGACACGATTTTTCCCCCCCAGTGCCGCGAGGCGACGCGTGCGGCGAGGACGAGGGTCCGGGCTTTCTCTCACGCGCTCCTCCTAACTCGCGTTCCAGCGCGTCTGTTTCGCTCGCGGCGCGCACGGACGTTCGTCGCTCACTTCAAGCATCGGATGTGCCTGGATATGCGCGCCGAGCGTGCGCTCGGCGCGGCGGATCGGCGATCGGCGGCACGACGAGCGGACGGAGAAGCGGCGGAGCCGCGCGAGGCTCTCGGCGCGTATTGGTGAGGTGGTACCGAGTGGTGCCGCAACCGCCGGTACGGAGTGCTGTGCCAGCGGCGGTGGTGGAATTTTCAAGGCGGAATCTTGGGGAGACCGCGTCTTCGTCCCGGACCACGGCAGGTAAATACGTGCATCGTGGCGCAGCGCGGCGCGACGCAACGCGGCGAAGATCGCCGCGGATCTCGGCGCGTTCGCGCTTTGTGTCCGCCGTGGCTACCGCGACGCGACGACGTGACACGACGCGACGCGTCGCATCGGCGGACCTGTTGATATCGCGCCGCTTATCAGCGATATCGCCGAGCCCGCCTCCCTCGCCGAATCGCGCGATCGCGAGCCGCGATATCACGTCGACCGTTATCCACCTAGATTTTTTCCACTGGCAGGTGACCGACGTTTGTTTGACTTTGCGGGAATTTAAAGTCGGGATTTTCAAGAACGACACCGATCGCGTCTCGAGCATCACCTTGTCCAAGGTGCCAAGGTGACGTTCCGCGATACTACGTTAAGCACAATTCAATGCCGCTCAATTTCGAAAGCAGATTTTTACACATTTTTCACTCAAATACGTACGTATTTATCTTTTTAATAGAATGGCTCTGGATTCCCTAAACTGGGATCGATTCGGCCGGCGACTTTTCAAATTTATAGAAATCCAATGTACGCATGTAGCTTGGTCTTTAAGTAACTCTCTAAGGCACGGTTGCACCAACTTCTTGGTAAGCTAACTAACGCTTAAATCATATGTTTATCTTTGTCTAATTTGAAGGAGAAACAAAGAGAGACATATGATTTAAGTGTTAGTTAGCTTACCAAGAAGTTGGTGCAACCGAGTCTAAATTTCTTGGAGTGAAATTTCACGATCAAATTTCGAGTGGCAGTATTTTTACTCGTTTGGAGTGCGATTCCCTGCGAGAAATTTATAGCGTTTTCCACTGGGAAAACTAGTGCATGAGTGCAATTTCATTGTTCCAATATAAAAATCAGTTTACACATTTTCAGTGTTTAATGTTCTACTGTGTTTAATTTGACAAATTTTTGCCAGTAGAACATTAAACAACTGAAAATATGTGACTTGATTTTCACATTGGAACAATGAAATTGCACTCAGTATGCACCAGTGTTGCACCAGTTTTCCCAGTGGAAAACGGTATTAGAAACAATGTAGATGTCTAACGTCCATTTCCACCAATGTAGATTAACTTTAATCACGGTTTACTGTGATTACTTAACTTACTCTTTATCTTTTTCCAATTCTTAGAACTTGAAAAAAATGAAGATTAAGTTAAATCAAGTATAAAGTTAATCTACATTGATGAAAATGGACGTAATATGTGAGCAAACGGACAAAGTCGGTTTTCGCAAAAACTTCAAAAATTTTTCGTAACCGAAATGGCCACATAAGCGTACAATGTGACCACGGGTAAACTACACTGAAAAAAATATTTACATGATTATGTTGGGTTTTTTTTCGACCTAGCATAATCATGCAATATTGCTACCCACATGGAAAATTGCAAGTGATTACGAGTGATTTCACATGAAATTACAAGTGATTTTTGCATAAAAATGGTAATTTCATCTATATTTTAACATTAATATGTATTTTCACTTTTAAAAATCTGGAAAAAAATTACAGTGATAATTAGGTCATTTTCCGGTTTTAAACAAGTAATTTCCGTGTAAAAGTACATGAATTTTTTTCAGTGTACATACGTACATCGAATAATATCGATGCACGATCGCCGAGAGCAAACGATTTAAATTACCGCGTCTCGAGATGCGGAGCCTATCGAGAAATTGGGTCCCGATCCGCTTTTACCGCGAGCCGGTGATATACATATGAAAATATCTAACCGGAGAACATCGCGAGCGGGGAACAGGAGCGATTGATCAAACACATGGACGCGGGTATACATAACAACGGCCGCCGTAAACACAAAGAGCGCGAAACGGAGAAACGGAGACGTATGTTGACCTCCCCGCCGCGCGCCAAGTTTTGTTATATCACGCGAGGAAATAAAATAGCAACGTAATTGCACCGCACTTTAAATACCCGCTCCCACGCGAGCGGCACGGCGACAGTGGTGCATATACGCCAACTTTTTAAACAGACTCTTGTAACGCAGCCGATTATTAGCGCCTTTCACTCGCGGTACTCCTTACGGGAGCCTTCGGCGATCGACATGTGCGTATATTTCACGCATATACAGAGTGATTCTAAATAAGTGCGAAAAATTTTAGAAGATTCTTTGTCGAAAATTTAAGGGGATCTTTCATATAAACATATCTCCTATATCCCTTTCTGAGGAGTGTAACTCCTCCAAAGGGAGAGGTGAAAATTAAGCTTTTATTTTTTTTCTCAAATTTTAGACAAGTTAAAAAATGAAATTTGATGAGCATTTTTTACTAGTAAAAAAGATACTTAATAATATTTTTTTAATCCTCCCGTATCGTTATAAAAGGATGAAACTAGCAACCCCTATTTAATTTTTTATTAGAACTTTTTAATGGGCCGGAATGTGATTATCTAAAAATATGCGTTAATAAAAGTTTGATTCCTTTAGAAACTTTTTTGTTTCTTTAATTTTTTTCGTAAAATTAATGGTTTTCAAGAAAAAAATAATCATGCACGTTGTTAAATGGCATAGGTTTCGAGTTACGAGAAGTTGAATTTTAGAATAAAAAAAGCAAGCAAAACAAAATTATAGTAAATGTTGGAAAAAATGGAACAAAACAATTGATAAAAACCTAATTTTCATCTTCTGCTTTGGAGGAGTGTAACTTCTCAGGGAAGGATATAGAAGTATATGTTTATATGTGTAAGACCCCCCTTTCGACAAAGAATCATCTCCTAAAATTTTTCGCACTTATTTAGAATCACCCTGTATATATGTACATATATCGCTATCGATATACTGGATTTCCGAACCTCATCGACGAATCTATAACTTGAGCGATACGAAGTGGATACTTTCTAACGAAACCTAGAAGCTATTGCTTGAATTGCCTTCGTCTTGTACGAAGAAAGTGTCTTTGCAGATACCGTACCGAGATTTATGTGTTTGTATCGGCCTCGAGATAAATGAGAAGACTTTTAAGTTTCGAGTGTCAGCAGGAATTCGCGGAAGTAAAACGGTATGTTGTATGACTATCGTATTAATTATCGTTTGTGTTCTACATGAAGTTTTTATCAGCGATACCTATTCACTAAAGTACCATTTCATCGCGTATTTTTGTATTAATTTACCTCTGGTTGTTGAATTTGCGGCTTTTTCTTATTCTTAATTTATCGACAAAAATCGTGGCTCACAATCGTCACTAAAGTATGGATCAGAGGTGGCTAAATTTAGAAGCACCAAGATCTACTTTCAGTTTTCTCACCCCATCGCGATCTACTGTTCCTTATCGCAGCGATCTAGGTTTATATGTGAAATAAGCATATTAATTTTATTTTATGTATTTGTGTTGCGATTGGGCATAAAACAGCAATAATTAAATTAATTATGGTTACATTGCAATTACAATTGTTGTATTGGCCTGTTCTTTTTAGCTGAACTTCTTGTACGGTTCATCTTTCTTCTTTTTCTTTTCACGTTGGAGAGATGAACGTGCAAGAAGTTCAGCTAAAAAGAACAGGGGCTCGATTCTTGAAGTCATTCGCAAGAGAAACGTATGCGCAAATTCTGCTCTTACAGAAAATGTACAAGTTGATTGGCTAAAAAGTCATGCAATAGCCAATCAACTTGCAACTTTTCTGTAAGAGTTGAATTTGCGTATACGTTTCTCTTGCGAATGACTTCAAGAATCGAGCCCCAGGCCTATTGTGAATTTCACGTTGTCACACGATCGACCGCCCGATTGTCCGCGATCGACTGTTTGGCCACTTCTGGACACGTATTATGAATCTATTCAGAAACGATTTCGTTCGGAATGATTTCGAAAAACACAGGACAAAGATAGGGAAACTACAAGAAAACGACAAAGACAAGTAGGACAAGTGACTATCATTCCGAACGGAATCGTTTCCAAATAAATTCATAATACGTGCCCTAGTATAGACGATTCGAAATTGTTCTGGAACAGTTTAAACCAGTGCTGTCCAAGATTTGTAATTCTGAGCATTGTAATTCTCGGCTTAACGTGTATCGATGTGTTCACGCCTGTTGCCTCCCTTTTCCTTAAACAGAAAAGGAAAGGTAACCCCTGGTCCACAATAGGTGTCGTAAGCTTTATGCCCTAAGAAATTGACCAATCATAGTCGAATGTGAGGAGAATAATCGACTGTGATTAGTCACTTTCTTAGGGCTTAAAACTTACGACACCTATTGTGGACCAGGGGTAATAGGCGTAAACGCCGACACACTCTTCACGTCAATGCCCAGAATTACAAATCTTGGACACACAGCACGCTGGTTTGGACCATCTTAAGCCGGCTCCAGACGATGTGGCCAATGTACGCTAACGTCGTTGGCAGATGCATTGGCTATCAGTGCTGGACTAATATTGGCCATATATGAATATGCAGTACGATTGATATCTACATGATAATTAGTCATATTTCTTATTATTTATTTATTTTTTATTTACGTTGGCGTATATTGGTCATGTCTGGAGCCGGCTTTAGAAAGGACTTACTGTGGTAAGACCTCAATACGAATACAAAACTTCAGTTTATCGAGTTGGCGTATGAGAGCCGCTGCTCTCCTCGTGTCACTCTACTTTCGTCCGATATCAATGGCTTCGTCGAAAAGCGTCGTTTCACGCAGGAATATGTGAAAATACCACGGATTCGTTACCAGCGCAGCGACATGCGCCGCAGATTTAAGGGCACTTGGAGGTATTCGACGTAATGACGATGCAACGCGACATACCCGCGACCTTCGTGCTCCTGTGGCTTCCTTCGCAGTGCCGTAGGAAAGATCTTGTGAGAACCGGAATCGGCGCGAGGGAACAACGGCCCAAGTACCACGCATCGCGAGATATACCGCGTGCAGAATCGAGAGACGCTAAGTACGATCGCGCGGCCAGCGGCACCTCCACTGGAACAGCGATAATGTTTATAGAAAGTATGAATGGGTAGAAAGTATCCAACGGCGTTAAATCTGACGGCCGCGAACGCGAAAGCGCGACGGCGAATTAAAAACCCCCGTCGCTCGCGTTCTCGTCGAAGCAAGCAGCTGATAAAATCTGTCGACTGTGCACGGTGTTCTGTGCTGTGTCATCGACAACCGTTTCGACGGAGATCATCTCAACCGATTCTTTATTGTCAAAAATTCGATAGAGAACCACGATTTTCTTAGCAATCCTAAATATTCTGGTACGGCAATGAAGCCACGTAAAGCCCAGTTTACAATGACTGTAGTAAGCTTTTAGTTTTTAAATAATTTTCGGCCAAAAGCGTTTTCCGCGCTGCTTCAATCGTAATCCTTAAGCTTCAAGAGTTGGTTCGATCCCAACTGTTAAGTTTAGGGTTTAAAGCAGCGCACAGTGAAACAAGGTAAAACAAGATTGATTTCGATCATTTCCGCATTTTAAGCTTTTGTAGACGTAAAAATAAGAATTAATATGAAATAATAAAGTTAACTTCAGAACTTAAAATAAAACTGCATTATTCAGGTATTATAAACAATAGATATAATTGTTTATTGTTAAGATTTTTTAAAAGTAAGAATATGTCTTTACAAAATCATTTAAATTTAAAAATAATATATGTAACAAATAATTATAAAACTAAAAAATAATGCAGAATATTTGCACACAACTAAAAGTGAGCACTTTTCATAGTTCCACAGTTCCTTATAAAAATAAAAAAAGTTCCGCATTTTTTATAGCAAAAAAACCAAAAATGAAAAAATGTGCTAACTTCGTGAATCTAGCACGACACCGCCTCTTCTAAGGTACAAGAAAACAATAAATATTAACACTTTTGGCAACAGTTCCCGTTAGTTCTATTTGAGTTCCACCATTGTGTGTAATTTGAAAACAAAATTTCAACAATTACCAATTTTTCATGCACTTTGAATATTATACCCAACACGACACTTGTAGTCTAGGTGTCGTGCTGATTATTTCCCGCGGTTCTAGCAACAGTTCTCGTTAGTTCTAGCAGAGTTCTATGCTCTACAATCATTTTTAAGCAGAGTTCCGGTGGCCACATATTTTAAAATAATTTTTTAATCTTTGGAGCCAGCACGACACTTGGAGAAAAAGTGCCGTGCTGGCTATTTATCGCAGTTCTAGCGACAGTTCAGTCTACAAGCACGGCACTTTGTCTGCAAGTGTCGTGCTGGGTATAATATTTAAAGTGTATGAAAAATTGGTAATTGTTGGAATTTTTTGTTTTCGAATTACACACAATGGTGGAACTCGAGTAGAACTAACGGGAATTGTTGCCAAATTAAGTGTTAATATTTATTGTTTTCTTGTACCTTAGAGGGGGCGGTGTGTGCTAGATTCGCGAAGTTAGCACATTTTTTCATTTTAGTTTTTTGCTATAAAAAATGCGGAACTTTGTTTTATTTTTATAAGAAACTGTAGAACTATGAAAAGTGCAGTATGGAACTCTAAAGGCCCAGATAGCGATAGGAACAGAGAATAATCACAGGTAATAGATTTCAACGTATTAGAAACCGTGTATCAATGCACAGTCATTTCTGATAGGTTGAAATCTATTGCCTGTAATTATTCTTTGTTTCTATCGATATTGCCTAGCATTGTGTCTGGGCCTTAATTGTTTTTTTTATATTAGTAGAATGTCATGCTAACCTCACAGATCCTGAAAAAGTAAGCTTTTGTTTGTACCTTTGAATCTTACTTTATCGAAATATTTTATTAAAATTATTAAGTGGACTCGCGCGCGCGCGACGAGAAGGGAAGAGACAGACAATAGAGACAAGTGTTCCTTTAGGATCACTTTTTCTACTTACGCGCAAATGCAAAATGTTTACTATATACAGGGTGCGCTAGACATCGTATCACAGAGAATCGGTCAGAGAATCTATCGGTTGGGGGAAAGCGTGCGGTGAGTGCGGCACCCGGTACAATTTGCCGTTTTAATTCGCAGAGCGACGGACGTGTTTCGTGACGGGGACATTCGCGGTTTAACGAAGAAGAGAGGCAGAGGGAGAGCGATGCGTGCTCTTTTGCCGCAAGAATGTGCATTATGGAATGTACGCGGAGGGGCGACACCTAGATACGCGGACGAGGCAGGAAACGGCCGTTTAAGTGCAATAAACAAGCCGTTAGTACATATGTATACATCGTCTGCGATATATATTAACGGGATAACGTAACAGTGCGGCACAATTAAATGCACGATAATCGCTATTCTGCCAGAAGATCCGGCATCTCGTCGAGTATCACTCGAGAGATAGGGCCGATCACCACTTGGCGAAAACGAATGGCCTTTGCACGGATCGTGTTATATATCTCGTCGAGATGCCTTTTTCCGAATCTTGCACGGAAAGGACGGTTTTGTTGAATTATCTAAAAATTTGGCCAGATACAGATCTGAAAATAATTTTGTTAGACCATCAAAAGTAACTATGCAGGACACTCAAACATGATGATAATGCTGCAAAAAATTTTGATATTTTATTTTGAACGTCCTACATAATTATTTTGATGACCCAACAAAATTATTTTCAGATCTGTATCTGGCCAAGTTTTTAAATATTTCAACAAAACCATTCTTTCCGTGATGGTACTTCTGGTAGAAGTCCACCCGATAACTGCTAAGTATTTCCGCTTTCTGATCGTCACTCGATATAAACTGTTATCGTAAATAAAATTGCATATATTCAACAAGTGTTAGGTGCGAAGGTATAAATCCTGAAGATATGCTAATGCGAATGAGAGATATACTATAGTCGTATCACGCGATAACATATAATACGCCAGACGCACAATGGCGCGTGATTTCGCAATGGATAATTCTGGAACGATCAAGTGTGACAGCAGTTGTCAACACACCCCGCCAAGGCTAGAAAGATCCCAATTATTCTATATCTACGCGTGACGCCGGAGACAACATCTGTCATATTTTTCAATCCGTTATCAGATAATAATGATTACAACAGATCGGGAGCAGGTAAACATTTAGTAAAGCGCAAGAATTATTTGCGATTATTTCTCGTCGATTAATGACATCGCTATAAATATCTAAAAAGACTGAAGTATGAATCGTAGATTTTTAATTTTTTTATCAAATACTTTTGCAAAAACTTCCGCCGAATACTAGAATTTAATTATTTAATTTAATTTATTTTAATAAAGGAAAATAGTCATTTTGTTATCATTGTATTTTTAATTGCACAATCTTATAATTATGTTTTGATTTTGTGTTTATAATGTCAATTATTTATTATATGCTGAGGGGAAGACTATAGTCGAAACGTCCATACTGATGAATTTATTTATCTCTTTATACTTTTGTAATAAATATGTTTATAATTTTAATCCTATAATTTGCTCGTATTACTGACCATCTTCCTTTATTATTGCATTTGCATATATCGAGCTTTTGCTTTCCTGTTATCAATAGGAAAACAATTTATTTTCCTAATAATTTAATTTAATTTATCTTTTGCGATAATAATTAAAAGGATAAATCCTGTATAGACCATACTTGCAATAATATCTTTTAAAACAAACTTGCGAAACCGTTGCGGTCGGAATTAAACATCCTTCGGTGATTTTGTTCCGCTGAAGGTACGACAGGCCAGCCGACAATTCGGGTAAATCGAGGAAGTGGTTAATCCGATTCATCCTGCAGTCCGATTCGGCTCGCCATTATTGCACTATCCGATTGCGAGAATCCGAGATCGAAACGGGCGCGATGACATTCGCGGCGATCCGCGTTATTATATCATTATACCAACGAGCACATGTGCTCACCCTTTCGAATGCTCCTGCAAGGCAGGTATTATATTCCCATTGACTGTTCCTCGCGTCCTACCGGTTTTTCGAAGGATAAAATCAGGTATTACTCGTCCGAGACGGGCCGTTCATCGATCGAATGAATGCACCGCTGGGTATAACTCGAACTTTATACAAAATAATAACTTTGAAAATATAATTCTGTAATAAAAAGAGAAGCAATTCAAGTATCTTTAGATATCGATATATTCGAAGAAATCGTTTTTATTGACGATATTGCCGCCGTAATATTAACAAGGAAAAAATAGATTAATACAGCTAAGTTATAGCTTGCTAACGCAAGTTTAACATTTATAACTAATTGTAAGCAGATTTGATAGAATAGAACAAAGAAAAAGTCTGAAAGCAGTTATGAGCATAGTTTCTTTGTTACACTATCTGCTTAGTCATAAATGTTAAACTTGCATTATAGCAAGCTATAACTTGGGTGTCTATTTTTTTCCGTGAACTTATTCACACCGTAATATTAATTTGCATTTTAAAACCATTTTGCAGTGGTTTATGTTTCAATATATTACAGACAAGTCCTCTATAAGTTATTAGCGGTTATTGCTTCTCGTTCAACGGTGTCTTGCCGCATAATGCTACTAATATTGTATTGCTACTCGAATGGAATTAGGGTGGAGATTTCGGGTCAACGATTCACGCGACCTCCTCCGCTCTTTATTTCTAGATCGACTAAATCTCTCATGCGAATATTTTCCCGATGTCACGTTGCGAGCTTTCCGGTGCGCCGCCGGCTAAGCACGACGAGCAGCATAACGAGCATGATACGCACGACAATTACACGCACCACCGAATCCGATGGTGCCCGGTATAGACCGTTTGATATCTGCCAGCGGTTTCCAAATCTTTTTTCAGTGCCGCGAGATTAGGAGACGTTACAGTCAAGATCGAATCGCGCGAGGAATTTAGAGAAATCTTCAAATCTCTCCGCTCAGTTCGTAAAGCTTCCGTTGAAGATGATACCGATTCTATAAATAAAGTAATTTGCAAGTAAAATTCGACGTGTAATCTAAAGAAATTATTTTCGATCGGTGATTGGGATATTTATGATACATGGATATTAAATTATCAATTTAATATCAAATGTGACATGATTTTTCTTGTATCAGAATTTTATTTTACCTTGTATTGAAATCTTAAAACTAGAGAGAGGAGAGATATAAGGATAAATATATATTTAATATATATATATATATATAAAATTATATAGTTATATTAATAATATAATAATTATTATATAGGATAATTATATAAGTATATATTATTCTAAAAATGTTTGTTAAATTTGACCTGAAAGCTGACGAGTAAGGCTTTGTTGTGTCCATCGCATTGCGGAAGTATAATTTACAATGACTCTTCGTTTTTAATCGGCTTTAAACAGCATTCGTATCACGATATCTTTCTTTTTAGTCTAAAAAAAACTCACATTTTTAGCAAGATGAGTGTGCTTATTTTCGGGCACCCTGTATAAACTCTTCTACGTACGTACGTACGTACGTACGTACGTGCGTATTACCAAAAGATTTGGGAACCACTGAAATACGTGTACGTCACGTGCGTGCGTACGGTTGGGACCGGAGGAGGGGACGGCGAGAATGTGGGGAGGGGAGCGGGAACAGGAAGGAGGGCGAGAGGAAGGGAGGGAGGAGAAGGTGAGCAGGTAGAGAAGCGTACTACTACTACCGCCATGTGCGTATCCAGAGAAATTCGACGTAATGCACGACGTTGAAATTCACGACGTAGCGTAGCAAAGCGGAACGGAACGGAACGAAATGGAACGGCGCGAAACAGAACGGCACGGCCCGGAACGGGACCGCGAGCGGGGCAGGGCCAGTGCGGGCGGTACGTCCGGCAGGTCCAAACGAAATCGGCGACTAAGCGCATTAACGGCTCGCCCCGACGATTAATTGTCTGACTTGGCGGGCGGGTGTAACCGGAAGGGAAAAGGACCCGTGACCTCCAGGCACCTTGCCTGCTTATGTATATGCCCTACAAGCTCTCGTTTCAACCCTCGCCTTACTTTCGTCTTACCTTCGTCTTACCTTCGTTTTACCTTCGTCTTACCTTCGTTTAACTTCGTCTTACCTTCGTCTTATCTTCGTCTTACCTTCGTTTAACTTCGTCTTACCTTCGTCTTATCTTCGTTTAACTTCGTCTTACCTTCGGCTTATCTTTGTCTTACCTTTGTTTTACCTTCGTCTTATTTTCGTTTTACCTTCGTCTTACCTTCTTCTTACCCTCGCGATAGATTGAGGCACCACGGGGCCCATCAAACGGTCCTAACGGCCGGTGGGACTCTAGTCGGGAAGGCCGTAGCGAGGGAAGGTCTCCCCCCTCCCTCTCTTTCTCTCTCCCCCATTCTCGGGGCCCGACAGAGTCGCCTCGTCGGTTTGTCAGTCGCTTTGCCGTACGCACGAGCGCGTGGTGGTCGTCACGCGTGGAATTCCAACGAGCGTCGTTGGGTGTGGCGAGTGCGAGTGCGCGACGCACGCACGGCGTACGTGCATAAGTCGGTGGTGCACCGTATCGCCGAAAAAAAAGTGCGCCGGTCCCGCTTTCCCCTCCCCTCTCCTGCCGCTCCTTGCGCTTCTTTTTCCGCGAAGCGAACGAGGAGAGACGCGCGAGGGAAATTTCGCGGTCTCATCATCCTCCGCGAAAGTGAAAACCGTGGAGAAGGAGGAAAATATTTGGACGTTAAACGCCGCATACCTCGTTCTACGAGTTTCTCGTAGAACGAGTAAGGAAGAGCAGTTCGGAATTCACCGGAAAGCCGCTGTCGGAGGAGGAATTCTTCGGACGGACACTTTTCGCGTGACGGTCCTGCGAGGGACGATCTAGAAGCTTTTCGTCCCATTGAAGAATTTTAACCGCAACTTCGGGACTATCGAGAATTAGGAAACGGGCCTGAAGTGCAGCCTAATAAATTTCGAAAGAAGGATTTGGTATTTACGTCGGAGATTTCCGTTATCGAGAGTAACATTCTTTGTTGGCGACGACACTCGAGAATGCATCTCCATTGTCCTTCCCTATTGAAGAATATTACCGCCGGAGCGGATAGCCCCGATAGAAATATTCTCGAGGGAAAACACAGACTTTTAAGATAAATTCGCAATTATCTTTCTTGGAAATGTTTATCGTCGAAGGTCGCTTTATCACCTTTCCGAATATATTTATCGCCGACGCGGTTTATTCGGTGAGGTAAATTCGACGGTTAGAATCCGGAGAAAATACAGACTTTCTTAATCTGGTGAGAGAAGAGTTCGTTGTTACGAGTCGTGCATTCCTCTCCTAGCAAAAAGGAAAAGTGGTCACGAGTTGACTTTGCAAATCCTTTGACGTGACGGAAAGCGCGAGGAGAAGTCTCTCCGAGGCTGAAAGAATGACGGTATCTGAAGAGTGAGTATCAAAATAATGAATGAATACGATGGAATATAATCACGCGTCTTATCGCGCGTTATTAAGACGACAGAGATAATACCGGGATGGGCACAATTTTTTTTAAAAAGGCGGAAAGAACCAGAATGTACGAACGCGTAATTTGTGGCGTAACTTCCCGAATTTTCCGCGGAGAAAATATAATCAAAGCGAATCGCGATTAATGTCCATTTCTACCAATGTGGATTAATTTTAATCTCGATTTAACTTACTCCTTATCTTTTTCTAATTCTTAGAACTAGAAAAAGATAAAGAGTAAGTTAAATAATCGAGATTAAAGTTAATCTACATTGGTAGAAATGGTCTTTTTGGAATTCCCCTTTCCGGGCACCCGCGCGGGTCGCCGCGGGTGCCTGAAGTTTGCTCCAGACCCGGTCGTGATCTCGCATTCAAACAGCCCCTAAATGGCATCTCGCTATACGTATTTGTCCTGTCGAGAGGTTCTCTCAAAACGAATGTCGTTCGTTACGTCTACGTCGCTCCTCTTACCGTCCATTTCTACCAATCTAGATTAGCTTTAATCTCGGTTTAACGTACTAATGTTAATTTCTACCAATGTAAATTAGTTTCAATCTCGGTTTAACGTACTAATGTTAATTTCTATCAATGTAGATCAACTTTAATCTCGGTTTAACTTATTCTTTATCTTTTTCTAATTCTTAGAACTGGAAAAAGATAAAGAGTAAAGCGGTGTCTACAATGAGATTTTAAGTCGCAAGACTTAAGAAATCAACCAATCACAATCAAAATTGCGGTTTTACTTTTAGAATGCTCGACTGTGATTGGTCGATATGCTTAAGTCTTACGACTTAAATTTCATTGTAGACGCCGCTTAACGCGGTGTCTACAATGAGAATTTAAGGCGTAAGACTTGAGAAATTGACCAATCGCAGTCGTTTATTCTCCTCATATACGACTGTGATTGATCAATTTCTTAAGGGAGCTGTCCCATGCAGGACAGAATTTCGGAAAACGGAATCTCGGAATCATTCTGATTGGTTAGCCCCATGGGGTACAATACAAGCCCCATGGGACTAACCAATCAGAATGATTCCGAGATTCCGTTTTCCGAATTTTCGACCTGCATGGGGAAGCACCCTAAGTCTTACGCCTTAAATTCTCATTGTAGACGCTGCTTAAC
>NJRL01001031.1:20439-44703 GCA_003063815.1 Aphaenogaster rudis
TAAAATGGAAAAAGCATTTAAAATGCCTATTTAAAATAGGCATTTTCATTTTATAAATGCTTTTATTTCAAATAATGCTCAAATAATGCCCATCCCTGATACAAAGTATTAGGGGCAGTCAAATGAAAATGGAGAATACTACCAGAGACTTCTGCAAGAATGGAATTGATCGTCTTGTCTCTCAGTGGGATAAATGTATTAACAGTTATGGAGATAACTTTTGAGGTAATACATTTTTAATGACACTTTTTGGCGTCTGACCCGTTTTTATTTGACTGCCCCTAATACTTTGTATAACTTATTGTTATCAAAACAATTACAAACTTTTAATTTCAATAAAAATAATGTAAATAAATTTTTCGATTTGACTGTAACTCTTTAATGAAGGCTCAAATGTAATTTCGTTATTTTCTTGATTTTCGACTTATTTTGACTTCGTTAATTCATTCTCCAGAGATCGGGCGTGACTTATGATACACCCTGTATATAAATATAGAATTTTAATCTTCTTACAAGTAAACCTCAGGGAATAAAACATCGAAATAATAGTTTATTTGTTTTGTTTTGTAACTCCCTATCGGGCATTAAGCAGTTTTATGGGTAATAACTATTCTTTGAATTAACTATTCTTCGAAGAATAGTTATTACCCATAAAACTGCTTAACGCCCGATAGGGAGTTACAAAACAAATAAACTATTATTTCAATGTTTTATGCGCCAAGTTTCAAAAAATCGAGTAGATTCCTTAATACTGCTTTAAATATGCGTAAAGTCGTGTAAAACATAAAAAATACAAAAAAAAATGAAAAAATCAATTTGACCTAAAAGTAATGACAAATTTTTTTCATACTTTAACATGACAAACAACTGTACAAAATTAGAGAAAAATCGGCGTCTGACGTTCCCTGAGGCTTGTTAGTATCGAAATTAAAATTTATATATATATAAATATATATGGATCGCTATATTATTATCAATAATACAAAACGTACATCGCACTATGACAATATTATAAATCTTCTATCACATCGTCCTGAATGTACGGGAAGCATCGACATAACCGACTGTACAGGCGCCGAGAAAGAAATAGAGAGGCGAGACGCGCGTTATGTAGGTACTTCGCGCTTTGAATGCATCATGAGGTTGACACTCCCGAGATCGGCGCTTCGCGAGAAAACGGCAGGGATGAAGAGGAGGAGGAGGAGGAAGGAGGGTATCGTTGAAGGGCGATGAGGATAATCGCGACTGACGAGGTTCGCGAATCGCGATACGGGATCGCGAGATCGCGGATCTCGTACCTCGTTCCTTGCATTCCCCTCCTTCCCGTACGCGCCTGCGAAATGCTCGCGTTCGCAAGGCGAACGATCGACGACGCCTCATATTTTAGCGTATGAGTCATCGCGTTTACCTGCCCCGCGCGAAGTAAATCGGCGATGTTGACGTACGCACCCGTACGGCGTTATCGCGACGTCGATCGCGCGAGGTGATAGTAGAGAGAGGCGGCCTAGAATCCACAATTCCACGATTCCACGATCTTCTCGTCGCTCTCCGAGGAGCGCGTTAAACGCGCGCCAAACGTACTTTCCAATCCGGAACGTAGGTACGTTTCGGCGAGTTTCGTTTACTGGTTTTCTTTCGCGCGCACGCGTGACTTTCGAGACGTTACCTCGCTCACATCTCATTTTACTTTCAAATACAGCTATCTGTCATTTTAAATAGGGATCGTTTGAACGTGACCTTCGCACATTACCTTGAACAGGTAAATTCGACCTCGGAAAAAATAGCGTTTGTAGTTAAATATGCGGTGGGAACGCGAGGATACACATATAGTGCGACGTATTTTTATCTTGTTTTGCAGTCGGAGATTAGATTGCGCATGTAAACATAGAATTTTCTTTTGTTTTTTAATTTTACTTGACTTACATTATATTGCTGTTTTCGTCTAACTTACATGATATAGAATAAATAAATATTGACATTTTCGGTTATCGAACGGGATTGATAATAATTTTTGTGAATTTTATACATTTATGCTTTTGAACCACGCGCCGATTATTTCCGGTAAAAAATTTTCATATATAACATATATAAAACTTGTATAAACATATATAACATGTATAAACATATATAAACACATATATCACGGAAAAAAAAATTTGTTAACTTGACTAAATCTTTTAACTAAATAAAATTTATTTAATTCAAGTATTTATTTATTTAACTTAAACATTTATTTATTTAACTTAAACATAAAATATATTATATGTTTAAGTTAAATAAATAAATGTTTAAGTTAAATAAATAAATACTTGAACTAAATAAATTTTATTTAGTTGAAAGATTTAGTCAAGTTAACAAATTTTTTTTTCCGTGTATAAACATATATAATTATGTATCAAATATGTCCATACATAAAATTGCTTATATATAATCATATATAACTTTTCTATATACATTTATATACATGATTATATATAATTATATATGAAAAATTTTATGTATGGACATATTTGATACATAATTATATATATTTATATATGTTTATATCTGTTTATATATGGTTTATATATGTTTATATTTATGAAAAAATTTTTACCGGGTATTATTCAATTTTGGACCATAATTTTATGCCATAGCTGGAAATTTAATATTACATTATTGAATTGATAATTAATTTAATATTACTGATGCTAATAAGTATCTAACCTACAACGAATTTACTTATTAAGGTGTTACATTATTTTACAACTTTGTTCGCTCTAAATTACGAGCTGTCGAGCTTTCTTTTACAGCTCGCATCTCAATTACTTTTAGACATCGGGCGAGAATTAAATTGTGCGTCCGAGGGTTAATGCATGCGGTGCAGTGAACCCTTAAAAGAAATGCGCGGACGCGCTTTTAAGGTTTTAAGATCGAGGACAAGAGACGTGCCGAGAGAGGGCGGGAAGGGTACGGGGAGGGGCGACAGGAATGCGTGGCACGTGACTGCCTCTCGAGGATCGTCTCGCTGTCCGGAAACTCCGGAGGCACGGTCGTGCATTCTCTCGACTGGAGTTAAGATTCGAGTTAGTTAAGTTAATTAGCATCGCCGTGGTCAGCCTTGACGAGAACTTTAACCTTAGCCAGCTAATAAAGCGTTAGCGCTCAGTTAATCGAGCGAAGTTAAAATCGATAAGAGCGAGAATAGTTTGGTTAGCGATTTAAATTAACGTCGGTTGACTCCGGACGATGGACCTTGGTTAATGAACTTTAACGTAACTTAATCGCGGTAATCAAATTCGTAAAGCTCGTGTCAGACTACGCATTGGAGATTGAGAATTGCCAAAATTGGACATTAGAATTCGACTAATCAGAAGGAAGAGAATGAAGATTAAGATTATCTGATTGGTCAAATTCTAATCTCCTATTTACAATTCTCAATTTCTAATACGTAGTCTGAAGCCCGTATCACATTACCCAGATAACACAGGTGGTCGTTACACAGAAAAAAAGAATATTCTTGATTTAAGAATATCTTTATAGTTTCAACTATGGAATTCTTGAAATGAGATTATATTGCGTTAAACGAAGAAAACTTGCTTGAATGAAGTCATTTTATATAGTTCAACCAAGAAAAAAATATGAAAATATGAATATATGAGTATATAAGTTTTGATTTGACACTACTTTTTTTTGTGTATGAATTAAAAAAGAATTTCTTTTAAATAGTATTCTTATGGAGTATAAAAAGAATTCCTTTTGTATCTGAAAAAGAGCTCAGAATTGGTGACATAAAAGTGAATTCTTTTCGAGCCCTTAAGAACTTTTAGAACAGAAATGGGATGAAAAAGGAATTCATCTCATAATTCGGGGATTCCAAAAGAATTCTTTTTGGATTCTCTTTGGTATCTGGGTGCGCATTGGAGATTGAGAATTGCGAATTGGAGATTAGAATTCGACTAATCAGAAGGAAGAGAATAAAGATTAAGATTATCTGATTGGTCGAATTCTAATCTCCAATTCGCAATTCTTAATCTCTAAAGCCCGTATCAGACTACGTATTGGAGATTGAAGATTACGAATTGGAGATTAAAATTCAACCAATCAGAACAAACCGATTAAAAATAAATTTATCTGATTGATCGAATTCCAATCTTCAATTCGTAATCTTCAATCTTCAATGCATAGTTTGATATGGGCTTAATACGTAGTCTGAAGCCCATATTATACTACGCATTGAAGATTGAGGATTGCGAATTGGAGATTAGAATTCGACTAATCAGAACGAAGAGAATCAAGATTAAGATTATCTAATTAGTTGAATTCTAATCTCTAATTCGCAATCCTCAATCTCCAATACGTAGTCTAAAGCCTGTATCAGACTACGCATTGAAAATTGAAGATTGCAAATTGGAGATTAGAATTCGACCAATCAGATAAATTTAATTTTAATTCGTTTTGTTCTGATTGGTTGAATTTTAATCTCCAATTCGCAATCTTTAATCTCCAATGCGTAGTCTGATACGGGCTTAACATGGGCTTAAATTACGAGATTATGGCCGTCAACGGTGCGCATCTTTTCCCGAGCACCTTGTTGCACTCGAGGAAGAAGGATCGTTTTTAAATGCGTCGCATATATCAGATACTCGTGCCGCATAGCGAGAATCATAACATACCGAACGCGATACTCCCGGGGAAGCCTGGCGCACCGAACAGACGCCTCGCGCGCTTTACGTCTGCTGCGATAATTTATCTCGAGGTATCACAACAGACGATGCCAGCTTCGCGCGTTGGAGGAAGGCCTCTGAAGGGGCGTGAAACGGAGTCAAAGCGCGGCCGCCCGCGTGTTTCTCGGAAGGTTCAATTAAAAATCCTCCACACGCGCTTCTCGAAGATTCAAATTCGGCTTCTAGAAACAATCTGTCCGATCGAGACGGGAATTTGTACGATTAAGAGAACGAGTAACAGGAGAGAAAATATCAATATCTTTGATTCCACGACTATAACGTACAATAAGATGTTGTACAAGAGTCTCTAAAAAATCTGTTTATTTACTTGGTTTCTTAATTAAAAAGCAAAGTTTGCGATTATGCGGCTTGTGGTCCGAGAAGTCGTGACGCGTTCGGTACTGGTCGTTCTACAATTTCTGTAATTGTGTCGACTGCTTGCAATTACATACACGTCCGTCATGTTTTTCAGGATGGCAACGGAACTGGCGAATAAAAAGGCGGAGCGGGAGGCTCTCAGGGGAGTCATACAGCAATGGAACGCCAATCGCTTGGACCTGTTCGAGCTTTCGGAGCCCAACGAAGTGAGTGTCGCAGATGATGCATCTACATTTTTAATTTCGCCAGATTATCGCTTCTACAAGCTTATTCGAAATATATTATTCTTTCGTCTCGATAGGACCTGGAGTTTCACGGCGTGATGAGGTTTTATTTTCAAGACAGCGGCCAAAAGGTCGCTACCAAGTGCATCAGGGTCGCCTCGGATGCGACCAGCCAGGCGGTGATAGAAACGCTCATAGAAAAATTTCGTCCCGACATGAGAATGCTGTCCGTCCCAGAATATGCTCTTTACGAGATTCACGAGAATGGAGGTGAGTTAAATCATTAAGATTACATAAATCGCAAAAGAACAGAATTTATATGTGATTAGAACTAAAATTGCGTATTTAGAAAGAATTTTTATATAATTGGACTTTAAATTAAAGGGCGGATTATATATCTGTGAACTAACGTGTATATAAATAGATTCCAAAGAGATCGCATCTTTTTATGTCCAATTAATACCTTTTAATATACTTTTAACGTATCATAAGTTCCTGTTAACTGAATTATGCTATTTAAGTATTATACATTTATATTTAATTATATGAATTAATGTCTATTTTTTCGAGTTGAAGAGAGAGAGATCTATACTTTAATTAATTTTAATTTTTCAGTAATTTGATTTTCTCTAAAGCGTTTTAATACCGTGTGTTTAACACCGGACTTTGTTTACAGAAGAGCGTAAACTTGACTTAGAAGAAAAGCCACTGTTAGTTCAACTAAATTGGCATATAGATGATCGGGAGGGACGCTTCTTGCTGAAGAGGATCGACGATAAGACCAATGCGCAGGGCGTCGGTTTTACTTCAGAGGGTTCTAGCTTCCGAAGAAAGCTGAGCAAGCGGGAGAAGAAACAGATCAAGAAGCAGGAGAAGCTCAGTCGACTGAAGAGCTTGGAGCAGGACGAGAACGCGGCGCCTGGCGATCAGAACGGTGTCGCCGAAAAACTTTATACGGGTCAGCAAACATTATTTTTAGACTGTTTGTATAAAATTACTATTTATATAAAATTATTAAAGGGTTAAATAACGCGCGCGAACATAAATAACAATGCAAAAATATAAATATAACTTTTGAAAAATATTTGATTGAAAAGAGTTTCAAAAAGTGATTTAAAAAGTGATTTAAAAAAAGGGTTATTAATGTCACACTTTGTAATTAATTGTAATATTTTTTATTATGTTTTGTTGTTTCTTTTTTCTAAAGTTAATGCGAGCTCTAAAAATAGTTTAATGCATTACATCAGACACAATAATTCAATTATCTTACAAATTAAATTCGAGAAAGGCCTAAACGGTCATAGCTAGATCTTAGTGCTTAATAATATTTTATGTGTGAATATTCTAGTTCAAACAATCTGCGCGCCAATTAATGTCAGTCTTAAAACGCAGAATTTTTAAATTGAACCAGAATAGTAATATCACAATATTAAATTGTTAATTTAATAATAATAATGATGCTAACAAGCATCTATGCAATTTTCCCCTCCCATCCCATCCCGAAAACTGTAAAGAAATTGTTTCAATTACTTTAGTTTGATTATTGATAATCCTGTTGTAATGAAAATGATAGCAAAAGCGAAATGAAGATATTTCTTTGTTGTAACTAGTATGAATGTTTTATTAAGATGTTATTATCGTTTTTAGAATTGCCTGAGACCAGTTTTACGAGGAGCATCTCAAATCCGGAAGCAGTGATGAGACGCCGTCGCCAACAAAAGCTTGAGAGGAGGCTCCAGCAATTTCGCAGTAAAGACGGTGGTCCCGACACAGGCGGCACATTGAAAATTTATGGCGAGGCGTTGTGCAAGGACGTGCCATACAAAACGCTTCTGCTGAGCGTGCGAGATTCCGCCGCTCAGGTCGTGCGAGAGATGCTTTCTAAATACGGCTTGGAAAAAGTGGACCCACAGTTATACTGCCTTGTGCAGGTATATACGAAACCGTCGTTTTTCCGCGGAGAGAACATTATAATATGTATATATGGCGATGAATTTAGCAAATTTTAGAAATTTGTTTTTCTTAACGAATTTTGATTTTATTTAAAAGAGATAGTGCAATTCGGAATTTAATAATTGATGTTATATTGAGTTTAATTGATATTTATTGTTGAATATTAAAAAATGACATCTATCCCAAAAAATTTTTACAAAAAATATCTTAATTTGTCAAACATAATTTAAAAAATGGAGACAAATATAAAAATTTATATAAAGTAATACGTATTTATATGTATACGTATATTATATATATATATATATATATATATATATATATATATATATATAATAGCTAATTTAATAACGATTGCTAAAAGAAGAGTGCTATAAAATTAATAAAAAAAGAAACAAATGCAAAATCGTTATAGTATTGAAGTAATAAGTATGTTAATAGTTTACTACATATCTATGAAGTTTAAAAACAGGAATTTTTTTCAAATGATAACAGTATATTTTACTTAACTTAGCTTAATATAACATAATTAATAAGAAAACTATCTTTGTAATATCATATGGAAATTAAAGAAACATAGAGAATGTTTTGTTAGCTGTGTAAATACTAAATATTGCATAGACAAAAATATTTTTTATATAATATGATACATTTATGTATTTAGCATTTAATTTTCCCCAATTTCTGTAAATTATAAATGCACAAACATCAAATACTTTTTGTTAAAATCACATAATGTACATACAAATCACTATTTTATTTATGATATAGGTTAATAGTGAGAACGTGAGTGGCAATGCGCATCAGGAGTACATATTAGACGACGACGAGTGTCCTTTGGCGATATTAATGAATCATCCTTCCACGCGAGGTAAGAATTTACTTTTACATCAATGCTTTATGCTTAGTTGCACAATCGTAATTCTGATGAGCAATTTTGTGTGTATATCATATCCTAACTACAATAGGTAAGAGAGAAATGAATACGATTAGATTTAAATAATTTTGTCACTTAAAGTGTTTGATATAACACAAATATATTTGCTATGATTTAACTCCCCAAGATTAGATTGAAATTAATTTTCGTACATTTGGAAAAACTGAATTTTTCGTCTTTCAATATGTCTTTTATCGAGAATTTAATAGCAAGCTAACGCTGCAATAATAATTTTATGTAAATTACAAAACAATGATTTAACAAGCTCTGCTTATTTTTATATTGCAATTTTTTGAGAAAATTATGGCATAACTTTAATCCTTTAGTGAGAGAAAAGAATTTTTGCAAACTGCACTTTTACTAATATAACGAAAATTAATTTAATCTTTAGTTAATTTTAAATAAATTTTACTTAGATAATCTCAATTTAAGTTTAAACAGATTGAAAGATGGTAAAAAGTTAATTGATATTAGATCAGATAATGTTGCTACACGAAGTTAAGTAAAAATTTTAAGGTACGTATATGTTACACAAGGATAATAAACTAGAGACACAGAGTTTTGTAAATTATTTTAAATTATATTTATTAAATACAGAAAGTTCAAAAATAATAATAACTAATTTTAAAAAGAGAATTGATTTGGAAAAGTTACATATGTCTATGGTGGAAAAGAAGGGTAGAAAAGAAGATAATAGAAGTTAACAAGCGCGGAGGAGGAAAGAATTCTTGAAACAGAGATGATGGAATAAAATAGCAGGATTGATCTGATGAAAAAGATTGACGTCAGAATTTATGAAATGAGAACAAAAGTTTAATGAGAAAGAAGGCTAGAAGGAAAGAAGAACGCATCAAGGATAAAATTTATAAAGTTGTGCATAAAAAGTAGCTTTTAATATCAGCTGATAAGGACGAAAGTTCGACGAGAGGTGCGACAGAAGGGAAAGAGGAGAAGCCGCAGGATAGAGGGTAGTCGATCGGGGACGTAAGGGTGGCAAGGAGAACAATACCAACATCGCCTCAGTTGGCTCATGTTGTCGGTACCGGCGCCAGTGCGCGGGCGCCGTCGTCGCCGCCTTGTCGTCGTCGTTGCCCTCGTTTCGACATCGTCATTCACGGCGAAATAATTGCTTGTGATGCCCGACAATTGAGACGTTTGAGCCAAAATTCGTGCAACGAATCGTGCAATCGTTAATTTAACCTGAGACGAAATTATAATTGTTCCAGTATATTTTGCGTGAAATATGTGAAGATTTAGCGCCGCATTGCTTTCTTTGTACAGTAATCCATACATCAATTAGTTGCTTAATTAGTTTGTTCATCGAGAAACGTTTGTATATCGAAGTCCTTCAATCGTTATTGGGTTCTCGCGACGAAAGTGTACTCGCCCACGCGTTTGGTGATCCATTGTAGTCTGGACCGAGTAAATAGATGTGTTATTCTTTGCGACAACATGTATAAATACGACGCAACATATTAATAGCCGCTTGGTTGACTTGTTTTGTCGCAGCGCAGCAGAGGATTCGGAGTGATAAAACTGGATCCACCCACGACAGTAATATCTCTGTAATTGCACGAAGAAGTGAAGAGTTGTTACCATTACACGCACATAATGCGACACGAAGCGTCTAAGGCGTGGCGTCATCGAACACGATTAGTTCATCATCGACGTATCAAAGAGAATTTATAGCAGCGAAAGTGGAACCACCCACTCGCACGATAATGTGCCGTAATCCGTACAAAGGAATAAATAGCTGTACGTGACTGAAGGAGTAAATACGATTACACACGCGAGCATAAGACGTTAATGACCAGCGTCATCGAACCCGAACTCCTCGACATATCAAAGAGAGTGAATTGATGAAAGTGAATCCACCTACGCGTATAGTAGTCCGGTCACACTGCGCAATTTCGTGAAAAACCAAGTGACCATCTCAAGAACGACCTACTAATTAAGCCATTAGTAATCACAGTCCAACGTAATTGAACTTATTCGATTTATTACGAAGACATGAAAAATTTGTAACAAGAGACGTGATATTGTCTTGTAAAGGACAGAACGACTATCGATTACATGCATAACTTAGAAACGGGCAGTACAAAAGAATTCGATTGGCCTATCATTACTGAGGCATCATAAAAAGATTGTACATATCGCGCAAAACCTTGGCGAAGTGCGCAGGTGTCTCCTTGACCAATAACACCTGACACCTGATTGCAGGCCTCAAAGTCGACCTAATCAGAAACGATCGACTCATCACTGTCGATTATACCTCTGGCGAACAGTAGTGGTTATTATGTCTATTATGGGATACCTCCGGAAGATGCCGAAGCAACGACTTTATCTGATCGCTAATTATCGCATGATTATTACAGATTATCCTGATGCATTACTACGTGTGAGATGTCCTCCTTCTTTTCGAGCGCATCAGCAATTAAATATCAGATTTGCATGAACAACGAAGAGACCAATTCGAGAACATTGTCAATTGCGTGATCGACGATCATACTATTGACTTGTCATTGCACGTCAATATGACATCCTGAGTAAACTCTTTATCGTCGATACGGCTTTCTTATAAATCGCACAACCCGTAGTTATGACCCATAAATATCCCGCGATCTGTTCGAGAACTATACAATCCACCACGGTCAATATCACGGTGCAGCATTGTGCCGTGGAGTGTCATTGTGAGAATCCAAAGCAATGTTTTTATGCGATCATCAGCGACCAACGCCGTGACGTGTTTACATGACTATCAATGGGATTGTAACTCGTACCTGAATGAACGCATCAATATCTTCCTCAAGTGTATCGTCACCAATATCGATTATCATATTCGTAACGTTAACATCGAGGTTCAATTAAGAACACGACCAGCTGAACAGATTTACAATTTCTTCTATTAAGCTATTATTAAAGATAGGAAGCATACCTTGGGTCGCCAGCTTTCTTTTGTAGTCTAAATTTAGACAATGTTGCCAGCATATAAATCAAACATCGAGCACAATAGGGATAGATTGAGGATAAATTTGAGTCAATTCGCTTTAAGCTCGTCAGCATTCGTAGCGAGAATTGATGCCGAGGAGATTTGATTATACGTCTTAACGTCCGTCGACAATTAATTGATAAGATTCGCCTAACCAGCCTGAGGGGCCAGCGGATTCTCAAGTTTCACGGGAAAACGAAGCAACGAAAGAAGGGAACAAAGAGGGGACCAATATTAAGCAGCAGCAATAATCGACGAAGGGACCACGAAAATTAGTTAAATAAGGCGGTCGTCATGATGGATTGGGGAATACGACGTAAGCTCCTATTAAAGCAGACCGAATCATGCATGACGCATATGAAGCTACATTTTCTTCTTGATGTGGTTCCATGTGTTACCTAGCCAATGTTAATTTGCTGAAGTATATTATTTAAACGTCCCTACTTATAAATTAGCAATGTTGAAAACTTGAATATTACCTAGCGGCAATATACATAGTTTTTCCTATTTATTTCATTTCTGTCAGATATGTTCTCTTCTCGATCGTACTCGTCTGCTTTTTACTGAAGAAGAATGACTATTAAAAGCAACAAGATCTTATGTTTCATTATATTTACAAATTTTGCGCATTATTGAGTTTTCCGATAAATGTTAATAAGGTTTGCAGCCTGTCTTGTTTGCATGTATACTTCTCGTTGTATTAAAAGACAATAGCCATGAGACAATATCAGATATTATTAGAACATATAAAGCTTCTCTCGTTATATAATATAGATAATCTGTGGCAAGATTGTTGTAATTTCGGAAAGGAATGTCGATTTTATCGTTCGATATCACCGCGGTGTAAAATTTTCTCAATTTAAGGCAATCATTATCTACTTGATAGCAAGTGATATTGCGCACAATGGAGAAATATTAGATATTAGGAATAGGAATTAAAATTTTAGAATCAGTTTCCTCAATGAATATTGAACGTAACGCATAATGTGGATATTAATAAGATATAAGACATAAATGTGTTATACGAAACACAACATAACTTATTATTTATCTATAGTGATCATTGAGGAAACTGATTCTAAAATTTTAATTCCTATTCCAATTCCTCCAATTCCTATTCCTAATATCTAATATTCCTCCATTGTGCGCAGGGCCTAATTTTAAAGGGAAAGAAAAATACGGCGTATAGTTCTGACCAAGTAGAATATTTCTTTTCTGGATTAGGCGGGTTTTACGCGCTCCAAGGGCGATCAATGGGTTGGTAGGATAAGAGGAGGGTCAAGGGATCACGTCGATCTCTCGTGATCTTTTATGTGCGTCGTGCACCTCGGTACGCACCGCGCGACGGCAAGTCGGCGACGGCGTGTGCACGCCGGAATTGGGTCCGCGGGAAATCAATAAAACGCCGGAACGACCTGCGTTATATGTCGACCTACATTCGAGCACTAGCGTGCCACCTTCGTTTTTTCTAAAAATATCTCGGGTAATTTCTCCTTTCCGCCCGGCGGAGTAGTCGCGTGCGCCGATCCCGATCGCTTCGACGTGTTGCTCCGCGCCGAAGCGAAATTTCCAGTTTCGCGATTGCGAGCACGGCGATGACGAACCGCGATTTCCGCGATCGAAACGATTCGGATCGCACCAGGACGGTTAAGCCGTTGAACTTTGAGCTACGATTTTAGCACGAAGAATTTAGTTGACTCTTGTACAATTATTTTCTATATGCACGTACACTGAGAGAAAAAATATCTTGATACAAAAAAATTATGTACTCGGTGTGTCCTAATAGTTTATTTACTTATATTTGTCTTAAAATTTCTTAATTGAAATACTTATAATTATAATTTTTAATTAAATATTTATTTAAATGTAAAAAATGTAAAAGTATAAAATAATATACTTAAGGTAACATGTATATTTACTTAAAACTAAATATTTTTACCAGAAATTTTAATTTTTTAAATCGCCAGTAAATAATTAACATATGTAATAAATTGTAAGACGACCCAACTGGCAAGAGATGGTATTCTATTTATCACTACGTATCAACCATACGGATTGTGGTCCTCTACGAGTAACAAATTTAATATTAATAATGCTAAAGCATCTAAGATTTAATTTTAAGTAATATTTTAGTAATATTTTTCATAATAATACTAAATAATCACATAAGTAATATTTTTTGCAACAAATTCTTTAACAGTTTTTGTGATGGAAGGGGGTTGGAGGGAGGGGGGAGAATCTTATAGATGCTTTATAGCATTATTAATATTAAATTTGTTACTCGTAGAGGACCACAATCCGTATGGTTCATACGTAGTGATAAATAGAATACCATCTCTTGCCAGTTGGGTCGTCTTACAATTTATTACATATGTAAATATTGTTACTTAAATAGAATAAACAATTACTTGTATCAAAAATATGGTTTTAAGAAAATGTTTTTTTTATTTGAAAAAATTTTTCTCTCAGTGTATACATATACGGAGTCTTTTCAAATAAATAAATATTTTTTTTATTTTTCCCAAATCAGTTTGTACTTGTATATAATATTGAGATAAATGTTTTAATAAAAATAAAGTTTTATAATGCCAATCATGATGCTTTTATAGATATCACATTTTTTTATTTAGAATTTGGAGATCATGTTTTTAAAGGAGCTTTACCTCTTAAATGATTTAAAATAAAAAAATCTCGAAGATCAGTCAAGTTAAAATCCGTTTATCGCACTTTACATATAATTAAGCTTATTTTTAAATAATGTATAATTTCTACGACAAATTCTTATCCAAATATTTTCTCGTGGGAAGGAGATTATAACTTACAAAGATTTACAAATTACGATAATATTTTTCGAGTTCTTAAGAAATTAAAGAAAGATTGTTGTAGGAAATTCTTAAGAAATGAATTGCAATTTAAAAAACAGAAAACTTTGAAAGTTTGTTGTAAAAATCATATGTTATTTAAAACTTTGCTCAGCTGTATAAAGATAAGTATATTTTAAAGTGATTGATTGCCAAACTTTTTGTCTCAAACCATTTAGAAGTCAGAACACTTTACAGACATCGTGAATTCTTAATTTACATAAATTAAATAATTTATTGTCTAAACAAACATTATGGTTATTGCATTAAAACTTTACATAAATCCAAGTCTTGTTATTATGTACAAATGTAAAAGGACTTGGAGAAAAAATAATACTTGCGTATTTGTTACTCGATTCAATGTGAAATCTGTGTATATAAATACACGAGGTATTATACTAATGTTAGAGATGTTAAATAAACAGATTAACCTTTATATGTGAAAAGTCGCGTTTCGCTATTTCAAATCGCTTTTTATCGACATCACGAAAATTGGATACGAGCCGAAATGAATGGAAAATGTTTGTAAGAGTATTTTTAGCAAGTTTTCCGATAATTTTCGAATTTATTTCACAGGATCATTAAAAAAAAATCTCTCTTTAATGATTAGAATATATATTATATTACAAACTGTTACTTGACAACGTTATCTGTGAGATTTGATTGTTCACAATTTAATGTCAACGTATGTTGGCTCTCTTTGTTTATTTAATTGACGAAAAGGTTTTCACTTATCTTGTTATTTATAATTATAATATATAATATTAGAAATTCTATAAATTCGCGAAAACAGAATTATGTAGAATACTGTATCGTTCAAGAAGTTTTTTTAGCCGTAGACGTCAAAGGCCAAACCAAAAAAAATGACGAAGAGTATCAATAATCGTAGATTAGTAATTTAGAAAGTCTAGTAAAGGAAGAATTATTGCCTGCTGATTACATAAAAAGATAATTTTTGTTTTCCTCCTCTCCATAAAGAATTAAAACCCTTGCATGAGAACGCTTCTCTATATATATATATATATACGTATATATATATAATCCGACACTAATTATAAGCACACATCTTCCTTCAGCGGTTTTTTCCTTGTCCCTATTTTCCATTAAAAATTAACCGTCGCATGAATCCCTACCGATTTAATGCGGAAGCTAATAAATAATTTCGCAGCGAATAAATGAAGCGACTGCTATAGTTCCGCATAGTGCAAGGGACACTCGTCAACACGCTTGCGCCGGTCTCACGTGTGCACTCTGTCGTATTCTTGTTTCTATATACACCTGTGTGTTGTACGGGACAGAAAGTAACAAGAAGTTACACACCAGTGTTGTTTTAACGGGCGAGCCGCGTAGAGTATCGTCCTGCGCGTCATGGACATTAAAGGTGTTACGCTTTCGCTTTCGTGTATAGCTGTTTCACGATACGCGAATAATTACGTGCGAACAATTAACATTTTTTTGGTTGCGTTTATAAATGACGTGCTTACGTGTTTTAAAATAAAGAACTCAGCTATTAATCTTCTCGTGAAGTGCACGATTTTATCGAGTGTGCCGGGCGATGATTTGCATTCTCAAAAGTTTTCGAAATTTTAAATGGGAACTTTAAACCCCGCCCACATATATATGTACAAATTAGAAGTATAATTAATTAATAAATTCCCAATAGCGTGTGTGTGTGAAACTCGTTACTTAATTACGTTATCTTTAATCTTGTTGGATTATCTTTGAATATCTTCCTTCACGCATTCTCTTTCTCTTTTGTATTGCTTCTTATTTGATTAGAATTTACATTTTTTACATGTTTTTATATTGTAAAATTTTTTATCAATACAGTTTGTTAAATGTTTCGATAAAAATAAAATGCCGCGTAATTTACTAAGTAATAAATTAGATTACGTAATTAAAGACATAATTACGACATAAAAATTCAAACAAATTGTTTTGATCAGAAAAATATTTTGCCTTAATTGAATTAATTATTTTTCTGCAAAAAAATCGATTTAAACTATAATTACGAATTATGATATTGAATGAGAGTAACGTGTTTACGAAGAGCTTGTTTACGATTAAAAATTTACAGTGCAATATAAAGATTTGCAGTTATTTTTAAATCCAAGATTGTCAATTAAATATATTTGTTTTTATTTATTTGGTTTTCGCTTATCGCACGTGCGTTTGTAATATCTTTCGCATTGCAACGTCGCATTAGCATTTACTGCCGCGTGAAAAGGTTAAAGCTATATACGAATTGCAACAGGTGCAATTTAATGACGTGTAACGGAGTTTTGTGTCGTTCCCAGAACTTTATATTTTGCAAAGATATTTTATAGCTCTTTGATAAGAATGCACACTAATCGATTTGTAATTGTACCGTTCTGGGAAAATCGACATGAAATGTACACTTATCCGCGATATCATCGGAAAAATTGGTCTATTAAGCCAATCGTTTTCGCGCTTATCGCTATATAATGTGACTTTGATTCCGAATGATATAAACTTTTACAATACTTTTCCTAATAGATTCTTCGCACTGTAAACATCTTTCTATTAATCTTACACAGAAACAGTTTATTAATAAATACTTTATCCATAAACTATTAATGCATTATAGAAACACTACAATCAGAAAATAATGGAGAATACGAGATAAAATTGCAGGTTGATCATAGTCCTTATTAAATTAATCAAAAATATAATTTATAGAAAAGTCACACTTTAATATTATTGGAGCACTAAGATCCGCTATGACCGTCATTGCCCTATCTCTTGATTTAAATTGTTTATACATATATGCGGTCTTATTCTAATTATCAAAAATATAATGTTCGAAATGAAGAAGTGGAAAACTCGCTTTACAAAAAGGTGTATTTTTGTGACAGTTTGATGTGGATAAGCATAATTTTCTACAGGACGTTTTCTTACACAAAACTGTTAGAGTATCGATTGTGATTCGGATAGAGATCTTCTCGTGATTACATGTCCATGTTATTATTCGTGAATCGTCGATCTAGAAGTGTTACATGATCGGACTTTGGCCATTCAAGCCACGCCGAAGCGGCAAGGCGGAGGTGATGTTAGGTGAGTGTCCCGTGTGCTTTCAACGAGAATTTCAATCCTTCTTTGAGCCATAGAGCAATTCAACGAAATTTGAACTTAAAATTGGACAATGTTTCAACGAATAGAAGTTCGCGAGATTTGATTGTGCGATTAAAACCTTCAGAATCGTAGGTTGTTCGGAGTCTACGAAGCTCGCTGAATTCTATTACTCTCTCGAATATCGGACGCTTATGCATGATTCTCAGGAACTTGAGAATCCCTCGAGACTTTAAGATTATTAAATTCAACGATCGTCGGGTTATATAAATTCCCGCAGTACCTACAATAGAATTCTGCAATAAGCCCGGTATTTGATCGTAACGAAAATCTTCTTAATGTTAATCTGTACAATAAATCTCTCGAGGACTGAAAACTCTAACAATATAAATAATTTTAATCAGTCTTCTAAACATGAATATTTACAACGCGTTTCTTTCAAGGACTGAAAATTCTAACAATGTCCAGGTAGCAAGCTGACGTTATTTGTCGTCATTTTGCCGACACTAGACGTCATTTTAACGAAAAATGACGTCAGCTTGCTACCTGGGTGTAAATAATATTGGACGAAATGAAACTTTTGCAATATGTATGCTGCAGCTATAGCTACATGTATGTGAAGAGTAAAAGAATTTTCTTTACAATTTTAAACTCAAATTCCTCAAAGTTATGACGTGATAGAGCATTTTGTAGGTCGGAATTATATTAGTAAAATAAGAGAGAACTACGGGGAATACTCTCTTTCCCGGGTTTGGGAGAAAGCGATTTTTTTTGCCGAAATGTATAATATTCGACGGGATCGCCGGCGAAAGCATGAGGCGGCGCCGCCGTTTGCAGAAGCAAGGACGAGGGAAAACGTGATGAAAACGCCGGCGACGGCGGGTGCAATGACTGTGCGGCGCGCTGACCCGAAGCCGAGAGTCATTCTCCCTTTCCGTTTTCTTCCGTGAGAAGCCACCGTGTGCTTTGAAGCACGCACACGTGCGTTGCGCGTAGGAAACGCGCGGCGGTGCTGTAACGCGAGAAAAATGCACGATCGCTATCTAGCCCATCATACTAATTCGACGATTTACCGCGAAGCTTCTCATGCGCGATTATTATACGCCACGCATCTTTAAATCAACGACGAACGCTCGTACGGACGATGCCGATGAAGAGTCCCCCTCCTCCTATTTCCCTTCTTTCTTCCTACCGCTCTCACCCTTCGGCATTCCCAGAACTATACCGATAAAATCTTTGATGTCCTTTATTGCGCCCCATCACCTGTTTTTATCTATTGTCATGCGAACTATTTATTTATTAATTTTGTTTATCTCACTTATGAACTTCCGAGAATTCAGAGACCCTTTTCTAAATTCTATGTGTACGTCAGTTCTTGAGATATTTCTTGTTCTTCGGCAAGTTGTTGTAAATGTATATTATGATACATATGATACTTGTACTCTTTAGTATTTTATAAAATATATTATAACTCTTGTATAACTCTTGTTTGTTTTGATAAATTTATAATTTATACATGTATTAGAATATATTGTATATGAATATATATATATATAATAGCACAGTTTATCCTTTCTTGAATAAAATCTTACGGCATGCACTTTTATTGCAGGTTCCATTATGTTTCACGTGAGGAGGAGACCCGCAGATTACATGCCGCGGAAACGTAAAAAGAAACCAGCTGGAAAGTGGAACGAGCTGGATCATAGGTACGTTTTAGAGAAATTTTTATGCAAGAAACATCAGATGTTGTCCGATTTTCTTCAGATTATTTGATGAATATTTAATCCATTATTAATTGGTTATACTTTGATGATGATCTTATGACCTCCGTAGTAAATCTTTTCGGGGTGTTTACTATCTGGAAAAACCTGGAAAACCTGGAATTTTCAGGGGATTTCTTTTATACCTTTGAAACTCAAGGAATTTTCATGGAATTTTATTAGTACTCAGGGAAATTTTTGAAATTTTACTTTTAAATTTAAATTCTGTTTCTTTCAGAAAAAATTGTTTCTTTAATTATTTTTTTTTTAATGCAAAATGTCGACATTTGGTTAAATAAATTTGGCATACATATGCGCGTATATTCATGTACATTCTTGTGTGATATTCGCGAATTTTTTATTTAAATAAAAAATCAGAGTAAAATAGTAGAAGACAATATAGAAAAGAATTGCTATCACTATACTATAGTGAGTCTTCCATATATTATAGGTTTCGCGGCTCCAATTGTAGAAAAGGATAGGTATAGTCTCGTGGACGACTATAAGAGGAAGAAATATTAAAAAGGGCTTATAATAAAATTAATTCATTTTAAAATTGCATTAAAAAATTCTCTAATTTTACCTTGAATTTTTAATAAAAATACCTGAAAAAATCCGGGAATTCTTAGGGATTTTTTTTTCATGATTTGAGTAAACACCCTGATTTTTAATCCTTTAACGAACGCCTTCTTGACATAAGCCACGTTTGCTTTTTACAGGTACGAGGACGAGAGACTACCGTTCCTGCTGGAGCTTAATCCTGACGGCAGCGATATCCCGAACGGCGCCGGAGTGCGACACCGATTACAGCCGAATGTCACAGAAGTCGGATCGGAGAGACCGATAGGACCGCAAGCGGTGCAAGCGCAGACGCTGACGCTGCCAGGACCAACGGTGATGCCCAGGCATTGCGTTATAGCCTTTACCGAGAACATTGTGACTCTCACGCCGTGTTCCAGAGACGCGCACACGTACGTCAACAATCAGAGGATACATCAGACGACCATTCTGCAGGTGCGTTCCCTATCCGTTTTTGCAATATCGAGATGTACTTATATTCGCAAAACAATAGAAAGGTATATAAGGACCAAATAAACGAGCATATAAGGATGTTATAAATGTAATATATTCATTCTTAATGTACCTTTCTATTATTTTGCAAAAATCAAGCTTGAATCTATTAATTTCTTATATTCGCATTTTGTATTTACATGTTCGTTTATGTAACATTTAGTTACACTTTTTAATACGAATTGTTGGCGTACCGATTTGAAGAGCAGCAAGTAATAACAAGCTTCAATATTGCGTGCTTACAGAATGGAGCTATTATCAAATTCGGCAGAATGCACACCTTTCGATTCATCGACCCGGCGCCGGAAGACCGCATTAGGCAGAGACATGATTCCAACAAACAGATCGACTACGCTTACGACCGGTAAGTTTGAAACTCTTATTTCTTTTCCTCGTCGTTGCAATCAGGTGAGAATATATGTAGTGCACGAATGTTGCTCGTTCGTTGCAATTTAGTCAGTACATGTTCTTTTATGTATTTCAATGTGAATGCACTTGCAACAATAGCACATATGTTCAGCTCGTTATAATTATCAGATGCTCTTATTGCCGTATTGCATTAAATCTCATGTATATAGACTATAATTTGTATTAGTCCTTTAAAATTCTTTATTAATACCTTGGCTGTGACAGTATGGAGCACTTTCAATAAATGTTAGAGTTTGTAAATTGAAAAGCACAGTATAAATGTTTCTACTAAATAAAAGAAAAGAGAAGATTAAAAGAATTTTTGAAATTATAGATTATAATTATAATCTTAATTTATAATTATCGTACTTTGTTAAAGAAATTTAATACTTTCGGGGATTGTATCTTATTAGAGAATTGAAACGCATTTTTCTAAAGATTTTTATTACTCTTTCTACCATTTTTTCCGTTCCATTTACGTTTATTTCGCTCGGTATGCTTTACGTTTGCTTTTCCCGTCGTGATGTTCGCTTCGCACGCGCGTAACGATAGACGCTCGCCGGATACGACCAGTCAGGACGTCAGCTCGGAGAAGTTTCACCCGGGATCTGGAACACCGAACGGCGGTGGTCAGATCCCGGGTCAGGCCCAAGAGCGAGCGGCCCCGTCGAGCCCCTCGAAGTCCGCCGTCGCAGCAGTTCGTAGTCCTCGTAGTCCCACGCACCCGCCGGAGCCCACGCACAATTATGAGACCACATTCGACCTGGATGGAAACGTGGAGACCGCGAGTCTGAGCAGCAGCAGGGATGGCAACAGGTAGCAAATCGGAACGATGAATCGACGGGTTATACTTAATTTAGTCGAGAAAAGATACTTAGAGATTGTTAGCACATATTACTAACATCGTACTTATAACAAAAAGGACTTCTATTATAATGTAAAGACTTTTATTATGAGATCTTTATCAAGAGCAATTACGAATGAAAAAATGTTCTTAAAAAAGTTCTGTTAATTTTTTATAAAATGATCAACAAGTGCATCACGTAATTTTATTATTTTCGCGATTTGGAAGCTTATTTCTCTGAAATTTTTTAATCGATCGCTTTATATTTACTGCTTGCCAATTTAGCTAAGTTTTTCTAGTTTATCGAATGCATTATTAGGCATTACCTATTAAGCATTCTCTTAGAGTAGCAATGCATTGTAGAATGTACACTATTGATGTTTTCTTACAACGCATTATAAATATATTCGTAAAATTCTCATATTTAAAGAAAATATAATGTTAAAAGATAATGTTCTATAAACTTATACCGTTAAACTATTCTTTCTAAATATCAATAACATTTATTTTTAAAAAAGAAGATATAAAAGTTCGAATTGTTGAAGCCAAAAGAAGGAAATTAACGTCTTTCTATTGTTGGCAGACTCTCACAATACGATCGACAACCGCGAGGCACGGATCCGATCCTGCCAGCTGTCTTGGAGTTCCTCGAGGAGACAGAGGAAACATTCCTCCACGCTGTCATCACCGATGTAGAACCCTCGGCGCCGCAATTCAAGTTGGCGCCGACCTATACCCTCTATCTCAGCGCGAGATATCGCGCCAGCACTCACTACAGACCAGAATTGCAGCCCACAGAAAGAGCACACCGACTTACCGTCATGTTGGCGAATGTCGCTACCATGATCCAACGCGTTATACAGGTATTTCAACATGAATAATTTTGTCTATTTTGAGCAATAAAGCCTAATTTGGAAAAAATGGTCCATATAAACTTTAGAAACATTCCTGAACACTGTTCCAGTGAATATTTAAAAAAAAAAACACATTTGCGTATCCTAGTTTAGATATCTGGACGTTCAAAAAAGTATAATTGCAGTAGCAGTGATTATCCATATAATAGCATATATGAATAGTGTATATGAATATAATAACATATATGAATAGTAAAATCTTAAGGAAAAATCATGTTCCCAGGAACGTTACATGGATGCTTCGTCGTTGGCCTTTTGGCTGGCGAACGGCTCGGAGTTGCTACATATGTTGAAGAGCGACCGACACGTAGGTGCATTTTCCACGCGAGCGCAAGATATCCTGGCGGACGCGGTGCACACAGCCTTCGGTTCGCTGGTGCGTTGCGTCACGTTAGAACTCACGCCGGCGATGACACAATTCATGGCAGATGCAGATGAGCCGGCGAAGGAGGCTGGGGTGCTGCAGATCTTCTCAAATACAATGGCCTTGCTGCGACAATGCCGGGTGAATGCCGCGTTGACGATACAACTGTTTAGTCATCTGTTTCATGCGATCAACGCTACGGCCTTCAACACCCTCGTCTCGAACGGAAATCTGTGCGTCAGATGGTTCGGACGTAGACTCAAAGCAAGGCTGAACGCACTGGAGACCTGGGCCGAGAGGCAGGGCTTGGAGCTTGCCAGTCAATGCCATTTGGCGACGATTATGCAGGCGACTCACCTGCTACAGGCTCCCAAATACAATGCTGAGGAGTTGGCCACGCTAAGCTCGACCTGCTTTAAATTGAATTCTCTGCAAGTGAGGGCGTTACTACAGAAATATCAACCGGCCGCGGACGAACCTAGACTACCTGCCGAGTTGATCGAGAATGTGGTGAGAGTGAGTACATTTAAAAATATGATAATCTGCGTTTGTATTTTGCTGATACCTATATAAAATATTACTTTACAATATACTTTACATAATATATAACTGTTTTTTATAATTGATCTTACGTATCATAGGTAGCAGAGAGTGTCGCGGATACACTTGCGCGTGCAGACGGTCGCGAAATAAGACTGGAAGAGGAACCTGTCCTCGGATTAGCATTGCTACTTCCCGAGGATGGCTACAGTTGCGAAGTAATAAGAGGCGTTCCACCAGGACTAGCGGAATTTCTAGCACCTCTGCAACGAGACGGTTTATGCCGAATGGCAGCCCAACCCACCAGTAGTGGCTATTGGACAATTTACATGATAGATCACCACAACAATGTAAGTTGCAAATTTTTATAACTTAAAAAATTTTTGCATGGCTTTTAATATAAAAACTAATTAATAAGCACATCGTAGTGTTTATAATCTATCTTCATATACAGGGTGATCCTCGTAACGGTCGCCACGATTTTTAAGGCACTTACAATAATCTGACAAAAAAAGTCATAAACAAAAATTTAATGATTAAACGAACTTACCTAGTGAAGTTCGATCATAATTATGCAGGAGGGCTCGTCCGGATGAATAACAGTGTAGTCGTGCCTTAATGCGCGCATCCACAACAACATTCAGATTTCGAAAATAGCAGCCCTAGTAGGCGCGGGGCGTACATAGTAATGGCTTTCAAAGTTCAAAGCCAAAGAACAAATCGCAAGAAATCATAGGGGAGGGAAGATAATCGTAAAAAAGGGAGGGAGGTTCATCCGGACGAGCCCCCCTGCATAATTATGATCGAACTTCACTAGGTAAGTTCGTTTAATCATTAAATTATGCCGGGGGTCTCGTCCGGATGAATAACAGTGTAGATGTTTAGAGAGCGATTTGTTAAAAAATTTCCGCCAGGAAATCTGAAAAAATTTGGTGTTTTTTGTTTTTTTTTTTTAAATAAAATATTGATGACAATAAATGGAAATTTATTAAGAATATAAATAATGACAGATTTAGTTTAACATAATTGCATTAGAAAACGCATCAGGATTAATAATTGGACGGTTATAGAATTTAGCGAAAATCTGAGAGTCGGCGGTCCAGCCCGCCGCTCTCTTAATTAAATCTATCGAGATGCCTTTTTTGGCCGCGAATGAAGTCGAAGCGTGACGTGTGCTATGAGCTGTGAAAGAGTTATCAACTCCGCAGTCTAATAGAGTTTC
>NJRL01001031.1:45313-70965 GCA_003063815.1 Aphaenogaster rudis
AAAAGGCGGGATGGATAATTTAGCAGAATAGAGGCCGTTTGATTTTAATAAAGCAAGATATTTTACTCTTTCAAATAATTTAGTGTAAAGCAGACCGTAACGTACAGCTGGGCAAACTGAGACAAGAGAGCCAATCATTCCAGCAAAATCTCGGATTGAACTGAAAGATTTTGAAGAAAAATCCAAAATCATCTTCAGAAGTTTTTCTCGACGTTCCGGCGGGATCGCGATAGATTGATTTTCTGAATCGAAAATAAAACCGAGATATTTTCTTCTTTTAGCTGGTATCAATTCAGATTTATTATAGTTAATGATGAAGCCTAAGGCTGATAATAAATTAATATGAGCTTGAACATTATCTCGGCAAGAATCTATTGACGATCCTAAAAGTAGAAAATCATCCAAGTAGACGATGGATTCAAAACCTTCTTCTCTAAGAAAAGAAGTCACAGGACGTATAATCTTGGTGAATATGAATGGAGCAGTAGACAGACCGAAGGGAAGTACTGCGAATTCGTAAAAAATTTCTCTCCACTCGAATCTAAGAAATCTTCTGTGAGAGACGTGTATTGGAACTAATAGATACGCGTCTTCAATGTCCAATGTAGCCATGTGAGTATCTGGCAGTATTAGTCGTATCACAGTCCTCCAGTCCTCTAGTTTAAAGTGTGGGGGAGATATGTGAGAATGTAATTCTTTTAAATTAAGAATGAAACGCATCCGCCCCGAAGATTTTTCTCGGAGAAAAAATGGAGAAAGAAATTGATCAGGCGTATAATCAACGATGTTAATTGCTCCCTTTTGTAAGAGACGGTCAACCTCGTTGTCACAATGAGTGGCTTCTAAGGTTGAAAAGTTTGGTTCAGCAAGAAGTATGCAGAGTAAGAAAAAGTATGCAGATGCATGTTGCAAATTACATATTTTTTCTTAAAAGCAACCATCTTTTTTTCATACTAATTGATTCGTCTCATTATTCTGTGCATAAAAGTATTAAGGTAACATTACCGAAAACTTTATGTTTTATAAGATATTTTGTATTTTATGTCAAAATACTAGAACCTTATAATTTCAAAAGTTCTTAATGAAAAAAATACTTAATTATAGTGTTTTTTGGAAAGTTCTCGAGGTAAGCTACAAAAATATGCAATAAAAAATTGGGGTTTCCATAAAAAAATTTCAAGGTGACCTTGCTTTTTTATGGAAAAAAAATGTTTAGTCAATTATTATTGCAATTTGTTGCCGGTTAGAAACTGATAAATTTTTGTTTATGACTTTTTTTGTCAGATTATTGTAAGTGCCTTAAAAATCGTGGTGACCGTTACGAGGACCACCCTGTATGTATCCGATCTTTCCAATTTAATTATTAATTGTAGAAAACTTTTATATGCAGTTTTTTTTAATTTTTTACAGTTGCGTAGTCCCAGCGCAATGAGTAACAGATCGGGTGGCTATATTGGTCACGTTAATCAAAATCAAGCTCAGCCTGAGATACATGTTATTAAATTGCACAAGAGTACCAACGGCATGGGCTTAAGCATCGTTGCAGCAAAGGTGCGTATCCTTAACATCTTTAGTATTCTGCGCATATTTTTTTATTATAATATAATTATATCATATCTATTATTTTAATTCTGGAACATGTAGGGCGCAGGGCAGGACCGATTAGGTATTTACATCAAAAGCGTTGTTGCTGGTGGTGCTGCTGATGCTGTAAGTAACCATTATCTATTTGGAAACACTGTATATTTAATGTATGATATCAAAATTATGTTTAAAAAATTTGTGATATAATAATTTAATGCATATTAATTATTAATAAATATTTTACGTATAGCATTGTCAGGATGTGTGACAAGTTTTAATCACACGTTTTTGGATTAAATTATCTTATATTACAATAAATATGATTAAATTAACTAAAAATTTCTTTGAAAATAACAAGATAATTTTAACAATAAATAAAATTGAAAAAAATCCCGATTATTATGAAGTCAAAATTTAAATATAAAAAATTAAAAATCAGGAATTTCTATAATATTAAATAATTTACTTTTATATATTTGTTTTCAGGATGGTAGATTGACGGCAGGCGATCAACTACTCAAGGTAGACGGACAAAGTCTGGTCGGGATTACACAGGAAAAGTATGACAGTCTGAGATATATAACTTTAATTTAATTAAATCTCTTAATAATATTTTAATCATAATATCATTAAAATTTGTTCACAGGGCTGCCGAATATCTTGTACGTACCGGTCCGATCGTGACATTGGAAGTCGCGAAACAAGGCGCTATATATCACGGACTTGCAACGTTATTATCTCAACCTTCTCCTGTTATGACAAGAGGTAAGTTCGAAGTTTAATAACTAATAGATATAATTTCCAGAACTAATTTAACCTTTGGAACAAGAAAAAGGTAATCGGGATCTTATAATTGCATTCTGTCTAATCAGTTTTTCAATTGATAAAGCTCGTGAAAAGAATACATTTGTTCGTACGATCTATGTCTTACAAAATATTGTTCAATTTTTCTACTTTTTTTTCTATCTTGAAAGTATAAATAATTTATTCGTATATTGACAGAAAGAATTATTAAGTTATCATTAAAAAAAAATTATACCGTGAAATCATGATGGAATTAAAATAATCTATTATAAATTGAATTAATTTAATGATATATAAAAAGTTTTCCAAACGAATAAACTTATCACTTTCTTGCTTCAAACGCACGTGTCAGCAAGATTCTATTTTATACGAAATACTGACTAGATTTATCGTCAGGCGGATTTTCTAATACAAATAACCGTTCTGTCAGAATAACGTCTTCCGCTTCGCTTCGCTCGGAAAGAGTCTGCTTTACTAACGCTTGACTAACCACTTGTTTCGTGCAGCATATAAGACTCGGCCAAGGTCCGAGCTCTTAGAGCCGGCAGTACAGGCAACGGAGACGACCAATAGTCAGCCGGCCACGTCACACTCGATGGGCGACTTACTGTCCTTCCCGAAGCAGGCGCCGTGTCAGGATTTAGGTCAGGATCAACCAGGTGCGATCCCGTCTCAATGCGTTGTTGAGACATCCTTTTACCGTAATCAGCTCGACCGAGGTTTCCCACGAGTCGATGTCGACGAGTACCGTTCCACGCGGCAAGACCCGTTCTCCGTACTCCGTCAGAGAGGCGCGTATCCCGGTGTCTACTCCGTCGATGCGTTCCGCGGCGCCGTCGATGAGAGAGAACACGTCTATCGTCCTTCCACCCCCACCGTATCTCCCGTGCGTCTCCCAAGACTTCGTATGCCCTGTCCCTTGATTTCTATTACAAGCGACAACGAGATCTCATCCGTTATATATCAAGATGAGAGTGACGAGAGTGATGATAAGATTATAGAGGAAGAAGAAAGTAATATGGAGCAAAGTGGAACCGCGACGAGTAATTCAAATTATTTGACGGACGCTTTAAATCCGTTCGAAAGAATCACCACTCCGCCGCAGGAGTATGCGGGGACTACGAAAGACTACAAACACTCGCTGCTGACGCAGCCGCTGACTCTCGATAGAAATCTTTTCGATACTATACCCTACATCGATCAAACCGACGATACTAATCTCACAGAATCCTCTGAATGTGTTCAGGCAAAGTTGAGTAACAAATGCGAGCACTGTATTAAAGCCGGTTGTGACGACAACTTTAATCTTAGAGACTCTCAGAAGCGCATAAATGTAGATCGCACTAGGCAACAGACTCTAAATGTTCCAGAATTTAATTTTGAGTTAGATACGCGTAGCAATCTGAACCTTTCATCGAATAAATCAGTATTGTATGTTAAAGATGTTACAGTCGGGTCAGGTTTCGTTGCAGAATCTAAGTCGGGTGACTTTTCGCGCCTTCAAAGCGTGGATAATAGCACACAACATACATTAAATATCAAGCAACAATATGAAGATAAATTAGACGATATTTCCAATTCCGAAGATTGCGCGGACGAGTCTAGTTCCACGATTAACGATGATTGCGCATCGAGTAGAGCCGACAAAGATGCCGAGGAGGGAATCTCGACTCCTAAGATGTATACCATAATGCCAGAGTTGCATCTCGATCTGAGCGGACTAAACAGCGATGTGTCTAGTGACGAGTCCAAAACGGAGAAATGTTGGAAATCACCGGAAGAAGTGCGTTTAGGATGCGGTAGAGTCGCAGCGCTAGCGAAACATTTCTCGAAACTTGGCGACGCCGGTCTGATCAAGTTCAAATCCACCAAGTTAAACGGTTCCCGTCAGTTTGTATCGGAACCGAATATCATAACGCCAGAGAAAAGCGACGAACATTTGCACCGACCTTGTCACGCGCAGAAAGAATATAAATCGGACTCGGACTTGGCAAGAGAAGTTGACGAAAACTCTGGGATCTGCTCAGCTGGGAGACGCAACAATGTTATTTTAGTCGATGTTGAAGCCGATGGCGATTTTGCGATCGAGGAATGTAGGCTTCATCATTGTGGCGCTAGACGAGTCACAATTGCCAGGATTCCAGTGAATGAACAAGTTACGATTGATCCTAAGGAAAGTTCAGTCCTAGCTACGGGCGAAAATCTCGATAAGGATATCATCAAAGGTAAAAATCAAAGTTTACTTGGTACCAAGAAGAACGTAGCTTCGACAAAGATTGAAAACATATCGAGCAATGCTGACAAAGATCAGGTGTTTCTTGGCACTAAAAAAAACGCAACTTTTACAGAGATTGAAGATGACAATATGGCAACCAATGATAACCAATCTCAAGTTTTTTTTACAACGGAAAGCGGAAAAAATGTTCCAATTGGAAAAATTAACATCAAAGATAGCAGCTCCAAACTCTCCCTTGAGCAGCAGCAGGTAATCGCAGAACAACTCGAACAGTTCTCAAATCTGGATAACACAGATGCGCCTTTATTTATACCGGAGCAAGGCACGGGCCAAGCTCCTACCGTTTCCACGAAAAATGATAATAACGGAACGTCCGCCTTCAACGATTTGATCCAATCAAATTTGATAAATCAGTCAGAGGCAGCGCCTCGAGAGAAATTATCGTTGATTGATACGGACGATAATTTTCAAGAAACGAAGAAAACTTCGGATTCTTCCTCATCCTCTTCCCTGCCTTCCGTTCGTTCCCCTTCACCTTCCCATTCTTCCATCGTGCTGTCGCTATCAAACGTTGCGAAAAGTTCTCGATCCTCGGAAGATATCAGGTCACAGGTGCATCAGTACTGCGAAAAACATCCCAAATGCCTGTTCATAGACATTTCTCATTCCGCCGCTAAGAATTGTTCCAACGACCCCTTCTCAGAAAGCTCGTTGATGTTTCCGCCACGTGCGAACGCGTATTCGCGATCGGGTGATAACAAACTGAATGTTCTGCGAATGCGAATTGCCAGACCTCTCTGTAATAGCGAGAACAATCTGATCGATGCTGCAAATTATGGAAAAAAAGATACCGAGGAGGCTATAGATTTTCACGATAGGTCCGCTAAGTTGACGCGAAGCTGTGAAAATATTCTAAACAGCAAGTTTCTATCTGATTCTGACGATCGAACGCGATCCTCTGAAAATCTTTGCGAAATCATTGATTCATCTCGCAAGTCTTATAATAGATTGATTTCGAGTCCCAAGAGAAGTATGCGATGGCACCGTCATCGTTCCCTCGAAGAACTGAAATCGAAAAAAGGATCGAGGAAGCGAGACAACTCGATAAATTCTACTTCAACTCAAACTACCGAAACAAGATTTGGCGAATTGTTTGGCGATAAATTAGACTCCGAGGGCGGAGAGGGCATGCGATGGAATCGTCATCTGTCACTCGAAGAATTGGAATCAAAAAGAGAATCGTGTGAGCAAGACAGATGGGCGAATTTAGGTCGAACTACTGAAGTACAGAGATCTAACGGGATGCCGAAAAAGAGACTTCGCACAAAGCGCATGAGCTACGATCGTTTAAAAGATAACTCTCTTAAATTGTTGCGTGAAAACGAAGCAGAAAAGGTGGAACGATTGAGAATGGAAAGGAAATCTCAAAGCGAATTTGACGTTTCGAGACGGAAGTCCGATTCGGAGAGGGACGGTTGGAGCTTCCGCGAGATCAGCTCGCTGAAAGACGACCGGTCCGCCTTGCGTAAGCTACCACTACGTGTTATACATTGAATGTGCATTTAGTCGAACTTTTCTTTCTTCAAGCACTTTCATTCCGCCTGAATGAAACGAATGAAAAATCGACGTTCGCAGGCGGATCAGTGTCGCACGATTTATTAGATCTGTTTATCCTTTTACATACATTGCATTTGCATTTGCTCCTATTTATTTATAACGCAGCCATGGTATTCCAACGATTTTCAGCATAAATCATTCTCATGTTTTTTTTGCGACATGTTACTTTATGGCATGGTTGATAAAACAGTGAAATTGAAAACTGACCAAATTATTTTTATAAGATTAAATAATATGCTGTAAAATGGTATAAAATTTTTAGGACGATATAGTTTCTGTCTTACTATGCATAATTAAGAAGATGATATATATATATTCCTTTTTTCTAAATAAAATTAGAAAACTGAAGACTTGAGCAGAATCAAGAAACTAATTTGGTCAATTTTTGATGCAAACGCATTGATTAGCATATAATTTATATTAAATTGATTTTGGCTTTGCCTTATTCAAGTTTCGATTTGCAAGTGTCATCCTGCAAATTGTGAAATACAACGCCAATATATTTTTATTCCATAATAATAACACGACGTTTTGCTAATACGCAAGCATGATATATTAATACAATTTTCAAGTACTTTTTTTTGTTCCATTGCTGTGCCTAGAGTAATAATATATTTAGCAATACATCTGCGATATTGCGTGCACATAATCGTAATTATGTGCGTAGAAAGAATGCTTTATGCTAGATGCGATTATTTAATTATAAACTGCACAGTAATTGTGACAAAATAAGTACTTTTTATGTTATAATTGTATATTCTTTTATTTCTAATTAACATAATCACGTTAAATCAAACGAACTAATCACATAATGCAATGCACGCAGCAGTATGTTTAAGTATTATTTAATATTTATTATATATAATGCCTTTTCTGCAAAATCCAATGCAATATTCTTCTATTACTCAAATTATAAATTACACGCATATCACACACTTTTGGATACTAAATAACCATATCAATACTTTAACATCCAACGAGGATTATTTTATAGTCTTGTTGAAACAATGTCGTAATGCATATACAAACTTGCTCAGTGTAGCTCGTCATTGCCACAAGTGTCTTACAGTTGGCCGTATGACATTTTCTTTTTCCACCGTTTTCAACGTGTCAAAGTTAGACTTCGACGACCCAGAAGAGAGAGTTTTCGTTCTCGACAAATGCTTTGCGTATGTGCATGAGTGGTCATTTTATTGTCGCGCCTCGGCACCTTCGTGTTCACCAATGCATTAACTCAAAGCTGTCTCTTTGTGTACCCGCTTGGGCTACCGCAGGTCCTCGTCGCATGAGCGAGCGGGATTTACCGTCGCGGCTTGGACACGACGCCACTCCTCAGCAAATCCACAGCAGCAAGTCTGTGCCGGCATTGCATAGTAAGTAAGAGCGAGCTTTGTGTGTGCATATCATGCCCGGATCACACAGCTTTATCGAGTTTCACTGGATTAGCATAAGAGGAATGTCTATCTCTTACCGAATCGCACAGCTTCATCGGATTTTACTAGATAGATTAAACACAAGAGGGACGTCTACCTCTTGTGATGATTTAAGTAGAATAAGGATATATCTGATAGAAAAGCACGCAAGGATATGTTTATTCGTTTGTACATAAAAATTGGATTTACGTAGATATGGGTACTGAGGTCAAACAACAGCATGAGGTGTTCAATCCCGGATATAGCAGAGCTTCTTCCAGCAACAGTGTTACACCGCCTGTTCAACCACCCCCTATGGCGACGATCAACAGCGCAACTTCCTTGCGTTCCAGGTAAATATTATTCATATTTTCAACTCAATTGAAATTGTTCTCGATACAAGTTTTAATACATCTTCTCGATGTTAAATGAAATTTTATAAAATTTTTCCTAAGGAAACTAGAAATAATTCTCAAGAATTATAAATTTTTGGAAAGTATCAACTTATAGAACCTAAAATCAGAAGTTTAATTTAATCAACTTTTTCTTCATCTGTTACTGTAATGTACTCAATATCATCTAATATCTAATAATTGTAAATTATACATTCTATTTGTAAAATATGATAAGGAACGATATATTTGTAAGAATAATGTATTCTTGTGTGCATAGATCGAGCCATAACTTACACGATCCCATGAGAATCGGAACTTTACCACCCACTGGCTTGGTCAGCAGACAGCAGTCGTCGCCCAATTTAAATCCAAATGCGACGAACATGAACGCACCGTCGAATGCACAGGGTACAGAAGCAGAGCGATTTTACCAGAATCTGAGTGTTTATCGAAATCAAGATTCGGCGGTGAAGCAACAAATCAGTCCACAACAGCCAGACGACAGGTATAGATATATAATATAACTTATATATCTTTAGCTTTATATTTTCCTATTTTTAAGCACTTTTTTTCTTACACTATATTTGACATTTGACCATTTGTGCGTACAATAAAAATATCATGCGCATAGATTAATTTAAAATGATTTTTTGATCTTTCTTAAATGTTCTATTCTGAATACTTTTTAAATTCATCGCTACGTCTTGCAGGAACATTCCTCAGCACATTCAAAAGAGTTCGCTGAGGGGTTCGCAGAACTCGTTGAACCGTCCCTCTACCATGGAAGTTGGCCACATCCGGGACCGTCCGACGTCTGCGTATATCACCCAAGGCCAGCAGCAGAGCTACTCGGCGGTCAGCAATCAGATGCAGCAGCACAGTGGAGGACCACCACCGCGTTCTCAGTCCTCACGCGATATTATCCGTCAAGAGGCGAAGATGCAAGAAATGCAAGAGGAAGTTCGCCGACGAGAGTTGCGCAGCGGCGTGCCGCTGCTCAATCAGCATAGACCGCCGGCGATGTACAACATCGCCGGTGCTCGAGTGGCGGCCCCTCCTGCTCAGCAAGTGCCGAATACCTTGAACGTACGTTTTCCGAGACCGCTTGGTTCCACATCGAGTTTGGGCACGACCTCCGGCTATGCCGCGAGACAAAACGCACCCGGTTACAATTACCCGGATGCTCAGTACGCTCAGTACAACAGCGCGCAATACGGTCAGTACGGCCAATACAATCAGTATCCCAACCGGTATCCGGTGATCGGAAGTCAATATGGTCCAATGATGCCCAAACCGAAGAACGAGGCTATCGCACGCGGCCACCAACCGATGCCCAATGAGAATCTACTCGGCAGAGACTCGAGCAGCCAGGAGACGAAATCGTACGCCGAACAGAACCGACATTTCGCCGGCTCGCAGAATAGTCCACATTATCCGAACGGCAATCTAGAGCAGCGAGTCGAGCAGTACGGGAACGACAATGTTGTCAACCGTGCGCAAAACGGGGAGGGCCACTCTATGACGACGTCAGAAGTGCCGCCAACGAGACCGGCTCTGCCGACTGACGGCACTTTTAGCGAAAGCCCACCGCCACCGCCGCCTAGCACTTCGACGCACCCTTTGTACAAGCAAGCCGATACAAGGTATGTATCTTAACGCATCTCGGAAATTGTTTATCGGTTATGTAATTAAATTTGATTCTAAATAAAAGGAAAATCTTGCAGGTATACCGCAAGCATGCAGGATCCACCACGAGGTAGTTATTACCCTGCGGGAGGAATCAGTGCCATGCAGCAACCGCGTCAGTATCAATATAGCGCGACGAATCCTTGGCAACGAGAAGAAAGAGAGAAGGTAATAGAAATTAGATAAATAGTAATAAAGGAATGATAAACAAAATAGTAGCATTAATAAATATGAATAAATCTCCCTCCCTCCCACCCATATATATACGATATAGCAATAATGTTTAATCTAGATCGTTTTTTGCATCTTTGTTCTATTGATAATTGATATGCAACTAAGAATTTTAGTAACAAATTTACTAGTAACGAAAAGTTTTCTAAAATTTGCAATTTTATTATATTTTTCTTTAAAAATATTTATTTGACATTGTTGGTATTTTCAGGAACAAGCCCGTAGGAGAGAAGCCGCCCGACAATGGCGAGATCAGCAAATCGCCGAGCTAAGCGCGCTGACGCATCGAACACAACAGCAGGAAGAGCAGCTGCGAGCTCTCCAACTGGAGAGAGATTTCCAGAAGCGAGCGGAGGAGATTGCCAATCAGGACGATGACGAGGAGAGTAACGATTTAGACAACGAGAGTGTGCAGCGCGTTCAGGGTTTACTAAGGATGGCGGCCAGTCAGGACAGAACTGTCCAAGGAACTGCACAGCCACCGATTTTATCGAGAGCAATCGCAGGCAACCAGTCTATCAGAGGTGCTTTGCCTCTCCAGCCTCTCAGTAACCAACCTGTCATCAGCAGCCACGCTCACATTCTGTCCAATCAAACGACGTCTCAGAATGTTGGGATGAGTGGTCCCAGTCAAGAAAATAGTGGTTTGCACGTACAACCAAATCAGCAGCAACAGCAACAACAACAACAAACGGCAGTGGGTCAGAACGAAGAGCACATATCGACACCTAATTATGGCACACCTCTTAGCCATTTCGGTTCCGGTCAAAAGTCTTATTCCATGGGTATGTCGCACTCCGTGGAAGATAGGGAACTGCAACGAAGAATGGACGAGGTGAAGCGGAAGCAGGCTGAATACGAGGAAAACCAGAAGAAGCAGGAGGAACAGCAGTTACAATCACAGCAGCAAACATATCAGCCGAGCCAACATCCGCGAAGCCAGCTGCATCCCGGCATGTTACGCTTAGACAACTTGATTATTAATGGCCCCAACGTATCTATGCGTTAGTAGATTAACTGTAAAACTGCTACTAAAATTTCTATGAATTGAACATCAAGCTTTGATTCTCTGTATTCTCTGTATTTAAGCAGAAATTGTCTTGAAATATTTTTTTCTACCAATGAAAGATTTATGCTTACAGTATATTTTTGTTATATTTAGATGTATTGCATATTCGGCTCATATAATATTTCTATTCTATATTATTTGACTAAAGATATTTCTTTATTCTAGCTTCACAAAACAACGTAAACGATGCACCTCCGCCACCAGAACGAGGCTCCAGTTACGCTGTTATGTCTCAGCAAAGTGCTCTCAGATCAAACGGCTCGACCACATCTAATCTACCTCCCACTTCTCAACAGCCAGCATCTATGAAAAGGGTTTCTTTTCATGATTCGAATGCAAATAGCGAGTCCATGCTGCGCAATGTATCATCTGGAACATCAAACCCGCCGTCAATCTCAATGGATACCATTAGAGAAGATCCCAATGTAAGTAATTTTCTTATAATATCTATTTCTTATAATTTTCTTATCATTTACTTGCTTTAATTTATTTCTGTTTTATCCTGTGCTTTATTTTGACATAATTGATCTCGATTTAAAAAATAGCGAATTAGTGTTTCGCGTTTTCTTTGTAATATTACTTTAGTATCTACATCACGTATTATCCTTTGTATTGATCCTTTCGAGAGAAGTAATACCATTCAAGATCATATAAATCTCATTCCTATTTTTCGATATACGATTTCTAGTTGAAATAATTAATTAAGAAATTAATATCCCCTAAGGGATTAATTTATATCGCCAATATAAATTTATTATAAATATGATTTATTATAAATATATCCTTTCGAAATGCTTACAATGGCAGATAAACAAGTAAGGTATAAATGTTAAAACAGATCGTTGCTACATCATGCTGTCTACATTACGATGTTCACGATGCATGAACCGTCAATTGTAGTAATTATCGTCTAATAATCATATATCTCTCATTCGAGCATTGTTCGCTGCATTTAATACGCTGTATTTAACATTTAGTGTTCTGTTCAAATTTCATCCTATGTGATCTACATTCATGTTTCATGTTGTATATGATCGATGCTAGTTTCTATGATCGTTGCTTTACGCATACATCATGTTGGTTGCCTCCCAAAATTACATACTTGTAATATATTCGAATTTAAATTTAAACCTTTCTTCGATCAGAATTTAATCTGGAACTTATCATGCGTCATTACATGTTAGACATTCTGCTAATTGAGTGTCTTTATTATCTATTAAGATGAGTTACATTAATTTAACAAGCTATAATAATTTAATTCGTGTAATAATAAATGATAATGATGATTCACTTTTGCTACTTAAGATTTTTCAATTTAGTTTATTTAATAAATTAATTATAACATCCTTCAAGAGAGTTTTTATATTAAATAGATTATTTATCAATCATAGTTGTCTCAGATTACATTCTTATCGAGATCCTTGCATATGCATATTACGCAAGACTAATGTGCTGCTATTGGTATATACTTATAACTTTTTTGAGTATATATCAATTTATATTGGATGAGTGCAAAAGTTCGTGCCCAATTTCAATAAATATTAAGTATTGATGTTGCACAGTGGCGACACTTTTTGTAATATGTCTACATATTATATACCGTTTAAAAGGTGACATTCTCAGTATTTGAACGTGGAACTGGTTTAGGTTTGTTTTGATTGAGTTGTGAGAAAGAATATTGAAAATGAACGAAAGGATTTATTTTCGGCATATTATCCTTTACGAGTTTAAAAAAGGTGTAACAATTGAAACCGCCCTAAATAATATTACGAGAGTTTATCAGGGCCGTAGACCACGGTTCAACACTGTATGGAAATGGTTTACAAAATTTCGACATGGTAATTTTAGCCTCGAAGATTTGTCACCGACTTGCGTTTGGCCTTCGAACGTTATACACAATTTAGTGAACACCAATCCAAGAATTTCAGTAAAAGAGATTGCTGAGAAACTAAACATTGATCAGTGGACCGCATGTCAGTATTTAAGTTTAAAGAAAATTGGATGCAATGAAAAGTGTGATATTTGCATGTTGCACAAGTACACGAGAAAGAACGAAATGGATCAAGTCCTTGTTTCGAAAAAGTCTTTTGACGAGAAGCACACTTTCTATGATCGTGGCATCTGTACACCGCACAAACATTGGAAAAAGAAAATGATAAAAACATGGGTTGAGACTTTTATGTCAGATAACCAATGACTTTTAATAAAACATGGCACGAACTTTTGCACTCATGCAATATATTTGCCACATATGTATCTCTATATATATACTTCATTATTAAATTGTGCTTCCAGAATTTTATCAACGACGCGGAGAATTTATTAGCCTCTCCTAAGACACCGGAAGGATCTGGGACTTCATTTACTGGCGCCACTCCCGGTGTGATTGGAGCTCAAGAAGTCTATAAGTAAGTTTTTGCTTCACACACACTAAGATTTAAAGAGGTATTACCGAATAAGCGAGTCCTTGGGCGCAAGTGTACTGAACAGTTTGCTGTTTCAGGGACCCAAGGCAAAAGCGACTAGCGGAGAAGCAGAAACAGCAGCAGAACTCGCAGATTGGCGCGGTGCCGGAGAAGCTCAGCTTCAAGGAGAAAATGAAAATGTTCGCGATGGAGACCGGCGAGGATGGCACGCCGCGGGATAAAGTGAAGATCTCGCGTGCCCAGCGCGAGATTGACAACATCAGCAGCCCGCTTAATTCCAATAGCAACAACAATAATAACAACAACACCACCAGCGGCAATAACACTAATAACAATAGGACCTAAACGTTGCATTCTTATTTTCAGGCTTTAGCAATTAAGGTAGATCAAATATTTTTCGAAATATCTAGGGCGTTTGGAGAAAAGTCACGATTGTAAACCGCGTAATTGAAGGAGCACGATATATGTGAAAAGGTAATCTTTTCAAAATTGACATGATTTGAAAAGTTTAAAAGTTTAAAGTATTGTCGTGCTGCTAACGTAGTAACACATGTATAGATACATACCTCAATTTTACAAGAGTGACAATTATTTAACTGAAGGAGCTATCTTTAGCAAAAAGTAAAAAAATCTACACAACTTACATTTACATTTTTCTTAGCTGCTGAGAGTTTATATTATATATAATAATTAAGATTACCGAATTTCTGCCTTATTTTTCCCCGAACGTCCTAAATACTTTGTTGTGCGTTTTCTGTCGAATAAAGAGAAGGACATACAGAGAAATATGTATACTGCGCATAGTTGTAGTTCCACAAGCTATATATTAATTTTATTACTAATGATACTACACGAAGGCTACTTTATATTCAGAATGAATCCGATTAGTCGGCGGCGATTCTCCACACAGCGTTGAAGTACAAACGGAATTTTGTATAGCTCTTTGACCAAAAATGTTGTGTGTTCTGCGAAGAGAAGGACCAATAATAACGTAACGTTGCGGACGAGATTGTTGGTCGCGACGAGAAAGGGAGCTGTCCGGCCGTTCTCGTGCGCGACGCGTCCGATATTCCTGAATACTTCCGGACCAACATAATCTTATTATAAAGTAACTGATATAATCTGTCGAGATTAGTACGGTATAGGAGTAAGCTCGCGAGTACTAAGTAAGCTTCTACTGAGAGGCGCGGATTGTTTCGCGAGGGTAGCTCGCGAGTGTACATAAAGAGGAAACAGACAGTAGGCCGGGCAGCATGATTATCGTATGCGTTAGTTTTATATTTATCTCTCTCGGCAGCGGAAGGTTCTGATATATATTTAAATTGTACCACTATATATGATTTACACACTTACGCCATTATGCACTTAACAAAGTACGACAAAGTAGCGAAGGTAGATAGAAAATAGAACGGAAAATAGAAAAAGAGAAGGGGAGAACATGTTCGCACGAGCGGGAGCGTGTGTGCACGTGTGTATGTGCGTATAAATGAGAAAATGAAGAATATAACGAAAGATTTATATTTATATATAATGCGTTTCAGAAGTATAGACGGCACTAGTTTAGCTCTCGCATTAAAGTTCTATTTTGCGTAGAGTTCGAACGAGAGTTCTATTCTTCATAGAATTCGAATGGCAGCCCTATCGTTCTGTAGAATTCTGACAAAAGCTCTTAGAATACAAACGAAGGCTCTACTTGTACAGAGCGTAGAATAAACGCGTTACGCGATATGGATAATGCAACCATGATGAAAGATTCCTATTTTAATGTGTTTCCATTTGCTCTATTGACAGTTTTCAATGAAATTGAAATCTTACGCGACGCATTATCGATGTTTTATTGAATTTAGATGGCGAGAAACCAAATTTAGTTCTTGCTAATCTTCGAGATATGATTAAGAATTGTTTATTAGTAGTTAGAATGAATTGTTTTTGTCTATTAAGCTTTTTAAAAGCCATTTTTCATTTATGTATAGGGTGAATTACTTAAGATGATCAAGGTGGCAATATATACATTACCTATATATTTTTTTATACGGATTTACAGAGTTAATTAACATTGCTTTTTATCGATTGAATAATTAATTGCTCATTTACTTTTGAGATCATTGAGAATCATAAAAGAATATAAAATAAATCATGGATAATTCGCAAAATTTATGTTGTTAATAATCAATATGTTTATTATACATATAAAAGTATCATTGCAACATAAATCTTTGCATATTGCCGCAAACTTCAATATTTATTTTATATTGAACATGAAGGAACATTGAAGTTTATGTTCTCAATAAAATGTTTCAACGCATTTTTATTGTTGAGCGATTTTTTAAATTTATGATAAGAAAGTAATGTACATAGGTAAAATTTTTATTTTTCACATAAATATATATTATTTTGCAGTTTCTATGATTCCCAATTATATTTTAAAATTTAAGAGATATCAATTTTTTTAGGAATACGTAATTTTCGAATTGCAACGTGTTGCGCGTGATCAGCCGAGAATTAACATCTTAAGTGCCTCACTCTACGTAATTCTTCTGTTAATCGCCTCAACGCTAAGTGATAATCAAATTGTTATCGTTGGACGCGAAATTTGCTCGAAATGTTTCTTCGCATAGTTTTAAAACTTTTAAGTTTAATTCGACTTTTTCGCACCGCGAATATTCGCGGATGGTGAAGCAGTATTCCAAAAGAGAAGAGCTTAGTGATCTAACGTGAAGAACAAAGTGTAGCAATATTAGGATGTAAGGAACAACTTATGTAGTAACTGTACAAACAAACGTGGAGGATGTTCGTTAACCGATCTTGCGTGATAGAAATCGCCACGCGAGTCGGTCCGACCGACGCTAGAGAAGTATTTCACGTTCCACTCAGTGCTTCGGTATATTTGTTTAAATTATGCAACATTCCTCACCGTCCAGCCTGTGTTCTGTGTTACGACAAAGTAAAATTATCGGCTGCTTTTGCGTTTCGACAGTATTCTCGGGAACTCCGAATATGTTTCGAGTATTGTGAAAATGAAAATTCGTTTTATTTTTCTTTTTGACAGTCACGAGTATTATAAAGCTTATCTTCCGGCAAAGAGTAGAGAGAGAGAGAGAGAGAGAGAGAGAGAAAGAGAGAATGGAAGTGTGTGCACAGAATGCAATACTAACATCGCGTAACTAACAATACAATATTAATACAGATCAATACTAATATCTTCGCTTCCAAGGGAAATCATTCGCGTTTTTATTCTCACCCTAACAGCGCATGTAGAATCTGAAAATTCTGAGAATGTTCGGAGGATATCGTAAAAGTAAATTCAGTATATTCGAGAGAGAGAAATATACGTTTTATATTATGTATATAAAAACTGTTTGTATGTTCAAGTTTTCTGTTATGTCTGAAGAATGTGTTTACATTCAATACATCTATTCAGTATAACTGAAAAATATGTAGATATATATAGATCTATATATATTTCTCAGAGGTATACTTACTATATATTAGAATACATTCTCAGTATGTACTGAGAAAACATAAAAATTGAATATACTCAGGTTGTGTGACTCTCTTTTGTGTATAACATAAAATATATATTTCGAATATGTAGGCTGAATTTACTTTTGTGATATCCTTCGAACACTCAGAATCTACATACATGCTGTTAGGTCATGTACATTCTCGAATTTGTCTGTTCAGCTCTGCTTGAGAAACGAGGAGTTACATTGCGATACGGAGTATCTATACGGATGATCGACGATCTCTTTTCAAAAACAATGACTAGTGCTTTTACATTTAAAACTTTTCGCGTAAATAAAGCATTTAACTTTCTTCATAAGAGCTCTGCGATTAATCTCCAGCGATTTCAGTAATTGTTTTCCGTATCCATAAAGAAAGTCTTCAGAAATGCGCTTTCGTCTTATATTTATCTGTCCCTTCTTTTTATATATGTATTATTTTTTGGTTTTTTTTTTTTCGTTCGTGCTTGCTTCTGTCGAGATCCGATATTCCGGCCTTTACCATTCCTCCACTTGGGAACGATAGTGATAATGCTGAGCAGCTTGTTACACGCTGTCATGTGTGTTGTGCGACGAATTTTGCTCGTGATCACAACGAATTTCCGCTTTCGGGGCCGTTGATTGTACAATTGTCGCACGCGAGCGAGATTCCATCGTCCGTAGTTTTAACTTTTTAGTTTTTAATCAGCCATATCGAGCCCGTCGAGGTCGAATCGACATTATTATTAATAGCGATTAATTACTTTTGCAGAGAGGATCATTCAAAGGTATTCGTGTCGAGGTGAAGCCTAAACTCGATATTAATCAAATATATATATATATATATATATATTAGTAAACGAGAAAAGAGAGGAGAGAAAGCGAGAGGGAGAGAAAGAGAAAAGGATAAACGAGGACTCCCTTATTGTTGTGTATAGCGAGCGTATATATTTGCACTATATTTTGTAAAACTGTTTTCATAATCTCGTACAGAAAAAAAAGAGAGAAGAGCGAGAGATGATATCAGCCGGTTGACTAATCGCCGAGAGCGACTCAACACGTCACACGGGGATGTTATTAATATTACTATATTTTACTTATAGTACCGATTGTAAGTTCGCAAAGTACAGTATATTTTTTAATTATTGTATCATGTAATGTTATTAGCGAAATACGATATTTGACGGAAAATATATGTCAGCTGTATTCAACGCTCGTTGCCTCCTTCCTCTTCGGTGTCTCTCATATTTCTCATTTATTTTATCTATCGACGGAACGCGCTAATATTATCAAAAAACGAATTTCCTTTTTATTAACGTACCGAATAAAGTAATGTCTCGTAATGTCATAAAAACGATGTTGAATATTCATACGAGATTAAGGGCCGGTTGTTCCAACTTCTTGGTAAGCTAACAGTCTGCTAACTAATGGTTAAAATCATACGTCTCTCTTTATTTCTCCTTCGAATTAGACAAAGATAAACATATGATTTAGTTAGCTTACCAAGAAGTTGGAACAATCGGTCCGAAGAGTGATTATATTTAACGCAACGTGTTTCGCTCGGTTTAAAAATATTGCAATATTCTGCTTTCGCAGAAAATTTCGAAGGGTAGGATAGAATTTGCGAAAAGCGTTTCTGCAAAGACGGATGACTTTATTAACATTCATCATTATAAAATACGTTGGATTGCAATGCATTTAATTCATTTCGTTAAGGCTATGCCCTGCGCTTTAACAACAACGAGTACATTAACGTCGTTCCACCTTTAACTTTCGATACTTTTATTTCTACATATATGAAGCGATTAATAAGGGGTTAATCGATAATTAATTAAGTTTTTATTAGAGATTCAACGTTACCAAAGCTAATAATAAACTACGTGAGCTTCTGGCAGATCCGATAGCCTATCATCAATAATAGCAAAATCTATATATTAAAAGTAGATTTATAATAAAATAAATAATATATAAGATTCTTTCGATACACATTTCCTACAACTTACGTTCTGATTGATTTCACTAGAATTCCGTGAACAGTTAAGCGGGATTAATTATATCATTGTGGATTAATACATATATGTATAATTATAGAAAGTGTTGTATCTTCACTGATCTTCACAAATTTCGATAACAGATCAGACTAATTTCAAATGGAATTTATCATTAAGAGAGATATTATCTAAGATATAATCAAAGTACCCTAATCTTACAGATCGAAAAAATGTAAGAAGTAATTTCTCTCAACAAAATCTCGCTGAGAGAAGATAGTTTCGAGTTCATTAAGGAGTCTGTCATAAAAATTAAGGTCTGTGGACACTCCGTGTGTGGATCTACGATTTTCAAATTGTCATGTTCAATATACATAAATGAAACGACGTTTCAGTATCGATTGTCAACAGGTGAGCGTACACACACTTTAAAATACTCCACTTGCAAAATTGCTTTTTAACAGCTCGCATGCGCTGCATACGAAAAAAGCTCAAAAGCAACAAACAACGTTTCGACCCCGTCGATCCTTTTGGTAATCGCAATTTGATATTTGATTAACATTCTTAAGATTAATGAAAGCTTCTTAATTATTTATCACATCGAGCATTTGTTATTTAACCCTGTGCGCTATATTAAACATTATTATCGACATTGTGGAACGCACGTCGTTTTATGCCACAAGCTCCGGCGATGATCTCACATTGAATTACACAAAGCGCGATTAAATTAATTGAGTAATTCGATTAAGTGAACCGTTAACGATATTTCACATGTGATTAATTAATCGACGATTTTATCGTTTTATGTAGCGTCACATAAGATTCTACGGAAGCGAGAATCTAGTGTAAAGAGATAAAACGTGTCTCCTTATAGCTTACACTTTACATTCTATTTCTCACGTTTGGAAAAGCGAGGTACTAGTCGGTCGACTATGAGCGAAAAATAAATCTTCTTCTCTTTCTACAACCATCTGCCTATGAAAAATAATTTCTATTTCGTAACAATCTACCTTTAATATACTCTCTAGCAAATCATGAGCCAACAAGGTCGAATTACAAAAATCGCTGTAAATTTGCTTTTGCTAGAACCGCCACGCAATAATTTGCGTACCTGAGAAACCTTCCCCTAATAATCGATGCTATTTCGTTAACAATCTCGCCGTACATAGAGATCAAGTGTTTTATATATGTACATATATGTGTATGTGTATATATATATATATATATATATATATATATATATATATATATATATATATATATATATATATATATATATATATACATATATGTATATCTTATTTAGCGCGCTAAAATCGCTGCAACAACATTCGAAGCAACTACTTTGTCGACCTAAAAATTTTTTCTAATCACTGATTGATTTAATTCTCCCATCCATTTCTCTTCTCGTTCTATAGGAATAATTAAGAAATAGAAGATTTAATTTCGTGTCGTACTTTACAATAAATTATCATTAACAAGGCGAAACGTAAAGCTTCGATGTAACTGCTCTGCTAATTGTCTCTCTACAACAATGATTATCAAACACATCTGGCAGGCTTCAGACATGGCGTACATATTTGTGTTTTGTCTTACATCAAAAGCAAGAGATTCGTAACTATTTAAACGAATGCCTGTCTCATGTTATCATTATCAATAATTAAAGACTTCGTTATGTTCAATTTGTCCTACAATAGTTAAGTTCAATTCCATTTCCGTCGAGATAAAACATTATGTTAAACAAGGATAACACTAAGCTACTTAAAAAAATCTATATTCACATCTGACATTTAGCGCTAAATGTAAGGTATGAATATATACGCGCAGTGCTAAATAACTTCTCTTGCTTTTAATTCTAATTATTTTTAATTCATCGTATAAAATTAAATCGCACAGACTTCCTTTCCGATCTTTTTTTCTTTCATTTAGCATTATTTAGGATTAAGTGTTGCAGATCTTATCCGGCTGTTCTAGGATAAATACTTCTAAGCAATGTATAACGCTCTGATTGTAGTCTCTCTTGTTTTCGCTTAATGTTTTCTTTCGATTGTTTTCCCAGATCAATCTCTGGGGAACACACTAATCCTCGGTATTCGATAGGAACATTCGTTAACGCTAAAAACGCTAAGAAATTCAACCTCCATTCCGCAAACTATTGATTTTTAATTTTAATAGGACGGAAAGGTGTGTGCAAAGTATTTATCTCCTTACTAGGCGCAATTCGTCATTCAGGCTCCTCAAATATATCTTACATAGGTATAACTAGGAGTCCTTTAAACGAGTGCCAACGCCAACTCTAAACCGACGTACAAAATAGAGCTTCTGGATGTTCTGAACAATTCCAGCTTTCACTTTGCTTTCACGTGATATGCAACGTATAATCAGCGAATAAACTTAGAAAAATCTGAAAACAAGTTATAAACGATCGTTTCTAACTTTTTCCAAATTGGAAATAAGTATGGCTATTCTAAATTTGAGCTTCTATTATCTATTACCAACAGTGACGTGACTTCTTAACAAATAACTTCCCCCTGCCACATACACACGAAAGAAAGAAACTGAAATTTTATCAAGAAAAAGCGAGGAATCTTACTGCTCCAATATTCATTAATCTTTTTATTTTTATCCTAACAGAATTTTGATTGTATAATTGTCTTCTTGAAATATTTTTTCAATTTCTTTACTTGATTTAGCCCGTTTTCTTTTTTCAGATATCCTGCCTGATGTATTATTTTTTACTTTCACGTGGGGTCCGTGACAAACAAAAAGTTACGCCACTGTCAATAATTGCATCGCAGATTGTATCGCTCGATTTAATTGTGCTACATATAATCAGCTATCACGACGAAGCTCGGTGTATCTTTGATTATCACTGCTTTTGCAAGCGGTAGCTGAAACCTGGCAGTAAAACCTGGTGACAGATATTTCTGTGGAAAATTACTGGATAGTCGAGTTGGGATAAAATTGCAACAATAAGACAAAAATAACGTTGCAATATTTTCCTGTAGTTAATCAATTACTTATTAAGTTTATGATGGCAATTGAGCTAGCGCACATCATCAATTGAGCTGGCATTCCTAATCACCTTTTAAGAAACTTTTTAGAAGCTTTCCAAGAGATGCGTGTCAACGCATTAAAAAACTTCTGAAACATTTCGCTCTTCCGACAGAAATATCGGTCATCGTGTTTCGCGTGTCCGAAGTCTTTGATTCGCGGCACGCGAAGGGTCGGCCTCTCTCTCTCTCTCTCTCTCTCTCTCTCTCTCTCTCTCTCTCTCTCTCTCTCTCTTTCTTTTTCTCTTCAGCGTCCGGCCCATCGCGTGCAGAAACAGAGAAGGCATTTCGCACGGCCGTGGTATTATTGGCCGGAGCTGACGGACATAGTGTCGCTGGCGGTGGACGCGGTGTCCGACAACGGAGGCGGTAACGATGGCGGCAACGGGGGCGGTAAGGGTGGTGCCGTCGACCTCAGTAGCTCATACTGCCCCCGCGGCATCCGCACGGGGGGTGGCGACAGCATCACGTTCATATTCTCGGGTAACGGCGGGAACACATTGTTCTGGAAATGACCGGACACATTGCCCACTGGCTCGTAATTCGCCACGACGATCACCTTGCCGCTTCTGCTGCATGCCTTGCCGACCCCGAAGTAACGGCTTCTCGCCCATATCAGCTGGGTGAAGTGACCTGGGAAGACACCTCTTTGCATGAATCATTCTCCATGAATTAAATTAATTAGATGTATTAAAATTCAGGATGTACCTACGAATATAATGTTAATATGATATAATAAATTAAAGGGCAAACAATATAACGCTTATCTCCTTCCACCTTTAAACCGTAAGGAGACATTGTAGTTTTTCTAACTCTAGATTAGAGGTGACCAAACGGTCGATCGCGTGGCAACGTAAAATTCAATATAACAATTGTAATTGCAATGTAACCATAATTAATTTAATTATTGTTGTTTTATGCCCAATCGCTACACAAACACACAAAATAAAATAAACATGCTTATTTCGCATATAAACCTAGATCACTGCGACAGGAAACAGTGTAGATCGCGATGGGGTGAGGAAGCTGAAAGTAGATCTTGATGCTTCTAAGTTTGGCCATCTCTATTCTTTTTTTACCTGCATTTACGTTGGCGTGGAGAATGTCCGGTTCCTTGAGGAAGTCGTACTGCCTCACGGCGGAGTACCAGTAGGCCGCGACTTCCTGTCCCGTGACATCGCCAGGTACCGCGCCACCGGGACGACAATAAAGATTGTGACCTACGTTCCGATCGTTTCTATAATAGAACGTGTTCGTGTGCGCCAGATGGTTAGCCCACGATTGAGCGTACTCGCACAACTGCAACGTCAAGCAATAACGTATAAGTATCTTAAACGTACACTGAGAGAAAAAATATCTTGAAACAAAAAAATTTTACTTAAAAAAATTATGTACTCGGTAGGTCCTAATAGCTTATTTGCTTGTATTCGTCTTAAAATTTCTTGGTTGAAATTATATTTATAATTTTTAATTTTAAATATTTATTTTCTTTTCGTTCTAGAAAATATTTACTGTTAAATCATTTTTATATTGAAGATAATTAGATTTTTTAATATTAGAAAACAATTTAAAACAGAAACTTTAATATTCCTAAATCGCCAGTAAATAATTAACAATTAACAATTAATACATTGTAATACGACTTGACTGGCCATAGATGGTATTTAATTGTGATCACAATCCGTATGGTTGATACGTGGTAATTAAATACCATCTATGGCCAGTCAAGTCGTATTACAATGTATTAATTGTTAAAACAATTTAAGTTTTAAGTTTAATAATATTATTAGGTTATTTATAGAATATTTATTTAAATGTAAAAAATTTAAAAGTACAAAATAATATACTTAAGGTAACATGTGTAGTTACTTAAAACTAAATATTTTTACTCTTAAATAGAACAAACAAATACTTGTATCCGAAGATATGGTTTTAAGAAAATGTATTTTTTTCATTTGAAAAAATTTTTCTCTCAGTGTATATATATATATATATATAAAACTTAAGTTTAAGTTTGCGACGTGGTCTTCGACCGTTTCCGTTCCCTTTATCGCTCACGGATTTACCTGGGGTGACATGGTCAACGGGGGTGCGTTGTGCCGTTGCCGATAAACATTATGCCAGCAAAGGCACTCGGTGATGAATTCGCTGTCGCGCCAGTCGGTCTCTAAGTCGCTGCTATCGTGCGTGATACTCATCGGTCGGTTGCTGAGTATCTGCAAGAAAATCCCTCGTGATACGTGCGAGGCCACGCAATAATTCCGTCTACGATTTATGCGATATGCTGCACGCGATATCGCACAACTTCGTCCTGTCGTTTTCCTTTAAGGCGCTTGCCTCTTCGGGACTTCGAATACCGGAATCCACAAATCGCGAGATTTTTAAGTTATATTAAAAATTGTAGATCCTTCAAGATCCTCAAGAACTCTCGCGAATTCCTGAATTCACCGATTTTTAAATCCTCGAAACCTTATGTCTTTGAACTTTCGATCTATGCGGGTCGTGCAATCTTTGGTTTCTCAAGTTCTACCCTGTGGTGAAAATTTTTTTAGAATTTTTCATATCATTTTTCAGAATTTTTCAGAATTTCTGTAATAATTTCTGTATATTTTTAGAAAATTCCTCAGATTTTTTATACGAATTGGAACACTTTTCAGAAGTGCTGAGAAAGTCTACATCTTTTCTAGAATTCTTGACGTGTGAATTCTGAAATATTCTAAGACTTTTAAGATTTCTCATTCTACAATTTCTGAAGAAAGCTTATAAAATCTGAAAAAGTTCAAGATATTTTTTCTAAAATCTTCATAAATTTAAAACATAACAAATTCTTAAAAATATTATAAGATATAAAAATTTTTTCATAAATTCTCTTAGGTTTCTGTATACGTATTATGAATTTATTCGGAAACGATTCCATGCGGAATGATAGTCATTTATCCTGTACTTATTTTTGTCGTTTCCTTGTAGTTTTTTATCTTCGTCATAATATAATACGTGCCCTGGACTCCCCGATTTATATCTAAATTCTTCAATTCTGAATTGCTGCACTTTCAAATTCTTAGAAAGACCTACATTTTCAATCCTCTATTCTCTTTTCTTTCAAAATTTGAAGGACAGTGTTTAGCTATCGGAGCACGGAGCATCTCTTCGTGTCTCCTCGCATCCCAACACAAAGGGACGTTTACTCAGCGAGCAAAATAATTGCGTGCGAATGGTCAAATCAAATAGAAAGTTCGCCAAACCGAAAGTCAATCGAAAGTCTGAATGGATCAATGCAATGCAGTTTCCCAATTGCATTTGTTGCAGAATCGTGCATAGGAACCGAGACAACGATGCGCCGCTCCTGACTTTAAAGTATCGACCCAAGTACTTTGCGCGCGTGCTCCTTCGCTCTTTTGATTTCGTATTCCATTTCGAAAACAGTCGCACATCAGGTAAGCCAAGGACACAACGGAAATTATATTCCGCGAATCTGAGACATATTCGGCACGTAACGTTCGTCTCTTTAGCCTCCCAGATAGCACAGGTGATCGTTATGAATTCATAAAGGATTCACTTTTTTAAATTCTTTAGGAATTAGCGTAATCTGTTCGAAATGAACTCAAAAAGAATTCCTTTCCAATAGTATTCTTATAGAGTATAAAAAGAATTCCTTTTGTATCTGGAAAA
>NJRL01001034.1:7116-26413 GCA_003063815.1 Aphaenogaster rudis
ATATGGATGTGAGAGGTTCGGGTACGCTCCTCGAAAAAGCGCCTTTAATCCCCAAGGGAAAAAATAAAGATTCTATTCTAATTAATTTTATAAGCTCTTAATGTAGTTAAAAAAATATTAACTTACTCAACCCTGCGCAAAAGATATCTCCTTTGAAAACTATTGTTCTAAAGAAGAAAATAGAAAAGTTGAAAATGAAACTTAAAGACAAAAAGTAGATTAAGAATCGATTATGCAACTGTTATTTTTTTCTCTATATATTCCTATCTCTATATTATTCAATTCAATTTTTATGAAAAGTAAACCAGAATTAAAAAAGAACGAATTTTTATTCTTACTTATATGGTGCAATTGCGATATTATAGCGCAAACCATTTATTTGTGATCCTTTTGCTCATTAGGGTAACATATTCGAATCATCTTTTCTTTACTTTTTTCTTATGTAACGGTTACATTTTTTGATAAATACTCTTTTTCTAAACAAGCTCTTTCTTTTAATTATGGTTTAAAAAAGTCAATTTTTTGTAATTTCTCATAATTGATGATAAAATAAATTTTTTTTTAAACTGAACGATCACAGTCCATTTATTTCTAAAGAGATTTTTAAAAAATTATGAAAATCAGTTCGGTACTTTTCAAGAAAAATTAAAAAACATGATTTTATAGGAGAGCATTTGGTTAGATTCCCATAACTTTGGCGCCGTAATGTAAAGGTGATTTCCGAAGGAAATTTTAGCGGACAATACGGGAAAAATAATAAAAAAATTCTAGCATCAATAGTTTCCAAGATATAGCAATAATAGGTTAGATTCCCATAACTTTGGCGCCGTAATGTAAAGGTGATTTCCGAAGGAAATTTTAGCGGACAATACGGGAAAAATAATAAAAAAATTCTAGCATTAATAGTTTCCAAGATATAGCAATAATAGGTTAGATTCCCATAACTTTGGCGCCGTAATGTAAAGGTGATTTCCGAAGGAAATTTTAGCGGACAATACGGGAAAAATAATAAAAAAATTCTAGCATCAATAGTTTCCAAGATATAGCAATAATATGAATTATATGTAAATTTCAGACACTATATATGTGTCGCGTGTCTGGAGAGCATTTAGGTGTGTACCTGTAGGCGAGAGTGGGTGGGGGTGGATCTAGGTTTCTACACGTGTACTGTCTATACACCTGTCTCTTATACACATCTAGATGTGTATAAGAGACAGGTCTATACACACACTGTATACTCTGCTTTACTGAAAAAAGTGGAGCCCCCCCGTAGGGGGGGCGAAACCTACTGCCTCCACGCATACAATTTCCACGCGACACGAGGTGCCACATGGGTGTGTAATTTTCTACGCGAACAGAGATCCACCCCCACCAAGAGAACAGTATTCGCGCACATGATGTACAGCTACAAACAGTACTAAGTACTACAGCGAATTGAACAAGAATATTTATCCATAACGAAGACGATGTTGTGTTTTCACACAAAAAATGTAAACAACGCTAAGGCAGGTACACACCTAAATGCTCTCCAGACACGCGACACATATATAGTGTCTGAAATTTACATATAATTCATATTATTGCTATATCTTGGAAACTATTGATGCTAGAATTTTTTTATTATTTTTCCCGTATTGTCCGCTAAAATTTTCTTCGGAAATCACCTTTACATTACGGCGCCAAAGTTATGGGAATCTTGCCGAGCATTTCAAAGGTTTTGATATTATTTGGTATCACAATCTCATTTCTTGCGATTATTTATCCTCTTTCTTTATCTATTTCAAATCGTAGTTATATAGTAGAGGGTGAGAGGATTACATATTTAATCCCTTTTTATTTGGACCTTTATCTAAAAATCATTTTATATAGCTCAAAGTGCAGAGAACAATCTACTTCTCTTTAAAATTAAAAATTAATATTTTGGTCATTTTCAAGTGCACTCTTCTGCTTAAAAGATATGTTATAGCACAATACGTTACACAATAATTTTATTCAGAGCTGTATGTTTTTGATAGTATAACAAAAATGTTGGAATAGCATAATAGAATGATAAAAGTGATCCATAAATATTGAAAATAATCTTGCTCATAATATTTTGTAATAGATAACGCAATTCCATGTTATTCGATATTATTATTATAACTGGATTTTCACATGTAGGTATCCATCGCATATCTTAACTATCTTTACAAATAATTAGTACCTAATACATATACATGTAATATCATACATGTGTTAATCGAATAGACTTTTAACGAACATTATATAAACACTTTACCCGCAAAGTTATATTAAACGATAAACGTAAAAAAAAAATTTCAGTCGCTCGCGAGTGAAAATATTTTACATATTGTATTCATGTTATTCAATCCATTGATAACGATGAAACAAAATGTGCCCTACTTTCTTAAAAAGATCTTTTAATTTCATTAGAGGTTGCATTTTAATAATATTTAGCTAGTAATTTAATACTGAAAATATTCTAATTTACGCTAGAGCGCATAAATATTTAAACACAAAAAATTGTTCATTCGTAAATAAACTATATAAAACAAGAAAATATCCATGCATTTAACACATGCTTCAAGAAAGGCGGAGCAACGCTCTTATTACAATACACAAACAGTTGTTTATTGTAATATTAATAAGTATTACTTATTAACTACAATCAAAACAAGTATTACTTATTAATTTACAATCCGTTAGATAAATAATGATGACAGGATAAAGACGAGGATACAGTTCTTATCTGCAAATAGCTACTTGAAACTATAAAATTTTTAAAAGTAGCTATCTTTTTCGTTGTTATTCTCGATAGATTCTCTCTTGGCGGCTATCAAATTCTCCCACTGTGCGATGAGCGTGTTACGACGTCGTGGATTAGGCTATAAATATAACAAAAAGAGACCATTTAGTCAAATTATGAATAAATGCATTCCAAAGAATTGCTTTTATTATAAATTAATGTGTTTGTTTCGGTGATTGATTATAATCAGAAAAAAACATCGCTTACTTTATGTTTTCCTTTATGTTCTCTCTCAATTTCATCCTCATTCAAGGTATTTGTGGAAGTGCCGCTTCTAAGAGAATTGGAGCCGTCGTAAATATCGGAATCATTATCGTTTCCTATATCGAGTAGATTTGGCTGAGATTTTGCCAACATCTGCGATCTCATTAATCTAGAAAATAATTGAGGTTTATATGAATCAATTTAAATTTGCAAATGTAATAATCAAATGAAATAAATCCCTTTAGATTTTTATTACAACGTGCAACAATTTACCTTGGCAATATGGTATTATTCCTTTTAATGCTTCCTTCATTGTAAACAAAATCAGATATTAAATAAACCGTCTAAGTTAATCATTATTTAAATTTGTACTAGTGATTATATTGTTACAGGATTGGAGATATAATAATAGTTCAAATCATTTTTTTGTGAGGATTTTCAAAAATTATTCTTAAAAAATTAAAAAGTTAATCTCAGATTCATTTACTTTTTAAATCTATTATTTAAAAAACGATTTGGGCGACTTGCGCTGCATTCTTTAATCTAAAATTTTCAATACCTTAATTCGTTCTCTCGTTCTCTCATGTCATGTAGCTCCTTTTGAATCTTCTGCTCGACAGGAACGTATCCCTTCCTCGTCAATGGCTTCTTTGGCTCGTCGTCCGGCTCCAATGATGTCTCCAATGTTCTATTAAAGGCCTTGACACTCAGAGGATTAAGCGTGATAGTAGGTGTTATGGGAGGACTCAAATTATTATTGTTCGGCGATTTGTTCTTGTAGAGTTTTCCTCGCGTAGCCAGAAACCTGTGCATTAAACCTTTCTGACTCGGCGTACTTGCAAAACGCAACGGTGTCGGAGTAGTGCGCGTAGATATCACGCCATTCGTCATCTTTGGCGTCAAGTTTGGCGACAGTGGCGTCAGGCTGACTGCTTCTAGGATCTGCGGTGTGGACGTTGTTCTTTTCAATTTGCCCGAGACTAGAGCCTGTGGCATACGGCGCACCTATGCAGTAAAATCACTAATTAAATATTATGTATTATAAAGCAAATTAGGAAGGTTAAAGGCCAAGGAACGAGCGCAAATTAGAACAAAGATGGTTATTATAAATAAATAAATAAATAAATAGTTTAATATCGTATGGTAGTCAATAATAAATTAATAGAACGTTTTGACTGCATAGAGTCTTCTTTAGCAAAAATATTAATTGAGTTCATTCCGATGAAATAAATAAAATAAATTCAAAAGCATAATAAAACAAAGAATAAAAATTGATAGCACTTAAGGGGATCCTATATATAGTGAAGACCGAACTACGACGCGAGAGCCGACTTTACCGACCAATTTACAATACATACATACGATTTACGAAACATCGATACATCACTACATACTACTACATCAATATTGCACGCATACATACGCACAAATTTTCAACTAAAATAATCTTTTATATTAGGCTTTCAATCTTAGTTCCAATTGCACGATATTATTCTTACATGTTGTCCCTACAGCGCTCTGGTCTCTTGCATATATTTATTGTAGAATTTTTGTATCAAGCAAATATTGTCGTCAATCTAACCAAAAATAAGTAAAATTTTTTATTTTTCTTCGTTTTTGATATCAAGTCGACCGAGCGCTGTAGATTTTCGTGCGTACTTTAATTCTGTATAAGAAGAAGATCCTACAACCGTCTGTTTTACCGACATTTTAAAATTAAATTAAATCTTTTAATTGGCTTTATAGAAATGCAAAAATCTTATACAGAATTAAAGTACGCACGAAAATCTACAGCGCTCGGTCGACTTGATACCAAAAACAAAGAAAAAATAAAAAATTTTACTTATTTTTGGTTAGGTTGACGACAATATTTGCTTGATACAAAAATTCTACAATAAATGTATACAAAATGAGACTAGAGCGCTGTAGGGACAACATGTAAGAATAATATCGTGCAATTGGAACTAAGATTGAAAGCCTTATAATTCGTATGTAATAAATAGAGGTCGAGAGATGTTAAAAACCGTGTTAGCAGTCATTGTTGAAGTAAATCTTGAAATATCGTCTATCAGTTTAAAAACCAGCGTATTGATTCGTCATTCCGAGAATGAATCGAGTCCGATTTAATAAAGAGTCAAAAGAAAAAAGTAGTCCAAAGAAGTGACAGTCAAAAGGAGAGTATTATGTATTTTAAGATATAAATGAATTATTTTTGCTTAAGAGTGATTTCACGCGGTCTTCGAACAAATTTTCATATTTTCATCTTTTTTTTCAGGTACTTGAAACTCAGAGATATTTTTATTTTTATGAATAAAAAGGAGTGTTAGATACTCGTGGAATTTAGATACGGAAAAGCACAGACACTAGACTTCTGTGTTATTTGCAGGATGCATTTTGAAGATACCTTGGAGTCTACTGTCTCGTGGGATGTGGTTTTAATGCTACCCACGTTCCGCAGTTCGTGTTCCCTCTCGGTGACTTCTTCGATTTCCTTTTGTATTCTATCCGTTGCTTTCTTTAACTGCTCCAGTCTAAGTTCCGCCTGTGCGAAAATTTCTTATGTAAAAATATAAAACGTGCATTCAATTCTCAACTTTCTTCAAAGGACGTGTGTGTGAGAGATCGATTGCCCGACATCAAAATTCAATAGTTCTAATCAGAATTCTAATTTCTTCACGAAGAAACTTTAAAACACTGATAAAAAGAGTTGCATCAAAATTGCATTTAAAAAATGGAATATCCCGGTAAAAAAATTTTCATATAAGAACATATATAAACATATAAGGAGGTATATAATGTGCGGTAAAGGTAGAGATTGTATGGAGCACTATGTGGAGGATTTTCAAATTGCAAGTGAGTGGTATAGAATTAGGTTGTGATAGGGGAGAAAGATGGGAAAGAATATGGAGTGAGAAATTAGATGTAGATAAAGGAAAGATTTTGAGGAAAATGTGGAAAGAAAGGGAAAAGATGTTGAAGAGGAGGAAGGAAGAAAAAGACAACAGGAATAGTGAGTGGACAGAAGAAGAAGTGAGAGAAGAAGATAGGGCGGATAAAACCTGATATAGGGTTACAAAAGCTGTGAATTACGGCTAGTCATAGATAGCTGTAATAGTTGTATAGTTGTAAAGTGTGAGTGAAGATGAGCAAAGAATAAGTGAGGATAAGGAAAAAATTGTAAACCAAGTCCCTTCTTGGCTGTAAAGTGTAATGCTTAAAGTAATAAAACTCTATTCTATTCATATATAAACATATATAATTATATATAAAATATATCCATATACATATGTTTTCTTTCTCTTGCATAATCTCTATTTGTATATATAAGAAAAGAATAAGAATTTAAAAATAATTAAAACGATAATTTTCGCATTGTTTTTTTTATTAAAAATAAAATTTGAGAAAATGAGGAAAAATTGCCTATATATAATCATACATAAATGTAATAATTGTACAGAAAAGTTATATACAGGATGAGTCATTTCAATTGACGCACTTGAATTTCCACGAAACTATTCATTATTCGAAAAAATGTTTCAAGTAAAACAGGAGGTGTTCCTGAGATTTCAAGGTGACCTTTGGTTTTTTAAATGGAATCATATGATTTTCTTTATATAATTTAAATCCTTCAATTATTAGGCATATAAAAGTATTAAAGTAGAGTTATCAAAAAATCAATAGTTTGCGAGATATTTTATATTTTATTCTATATTTTGACATGAAATATAAAATATCTTGTAAACTATTCATTTTTTGATAACTGTACCTTAATACTTTTAGGACTAAAGAATAGTGGGATGAATAAATTTATGTGAAAAAAAGACATAGTTGCTTTTCAAAAAAATTATACAATTTGCAATATGCAATTACATATTTTTTTGAAAAGCAACTATGTGTTTTTCTCACACCAATTGATTTATCCCACTATTCTACGCATAAAAGTATTAAGGTACAGTTATCAAAAAATGAATAGTTTACTAGATATTTTATATTTCATGTCAAAATATATCAGAATAAAATATAAAATATCTCGCAAACTATTGATTTTTTGATAACTCTATCTTAATACTTTTATACGCTAAATAACTGAAGGAATTAAATTATATAAAGAAAATCATATGATTCTATTAAAAAAAACAAAGGTCACCTTGAAATCTCAGAAACACTTCCACCTAGAAAAAACATGTGTCCATCATAAGATGTCCCCCTCGAAACAGAATAAGTTTTACTTGAAACATTTTTTCGAATAATGAATAGTTTCCGAGAAATTCAAGTGCATCGATTAAAATGACCACCCTGTATACATATACAGGATGAGGAAAAAGTACCGGTGAAATATCTCGAAAACAAGACATTTTAGAATAAAATGTTTCATACAAAAGTTGTAGGGTTTAAAAAGATCTATTTACTGATGATATCAGTTTGACTTTGGCGTCGCCAAGGTCAGGACAAGGTCACCTTAAATTTTTTTAATGGAACCCCCATTTTTTATTGCATATTCTTATAGCCCTTTTTGAGATCTTTTCAAAACACTCCTAAAAATTGTTTTTTGCATAAGCCGTTCCGGAGATAAGAAGCTTCAAAGTTTACAATATTTTGACATAAAATATAAAATATCTCGTAAACTATTCATTGAAGAGCAATTATGTGTTTTTCCTGTTGATTTTCTGTTTTACCAATTGATTCATCTCAGTATTCTACGCATAAAAGTATTAAGATACCTAACCAGACCTTTTCAAAACACCCCCACAAATTGTCTTGCATAAGCCGTTCCGGAGATATGAAGCTTTAAAGTTTACAATTGTAATTTAAGGTAATTGTAATTTAAGGCTTATGCCAGACAATTTTTGGGGGTGTTTTGAAAATGTCTCGAGAAGGGCTATAAGAATATGCAATAAAAAATAGGGGGTTCCATTTAAAAAATTCAAGGTGACATTGTCCTGACCTTGGCGACGCCACCCAAAGTCAAACTGATATCATCAATAAATAGATCTTTTTTTAAACCCTACAACTTTTGTATGAAACATTTTATTCTAAAATGTCTTGTTTTCGAGATATTTCACCGGTCCGGTACTTTTTCCTCACCCTGTATATATGATCATATATAGAATATTGTATCTAATTGCAATTTTACTTTTTGTAACAAAAAACAATGTAAAAATTATTTTTCTGATTATTTTTCAATTATTCTTCTTAATATTTTTCCTATATATGTATACAGATATAGATTATACAAGAGAAGAAAACATATATGCACATATTTTATATATAATTATACATATTTATAAATAAAAAAAATATATTATAAATAAATTTCATAATATTTTGAATAAATATTATGAAAAATTTTTTACCGGGTATTAATTACTCCATATCCAATATCGATCAAAGATTGAGTAGTTTTGAAAAACTTATCTGATTCTTTCTAATGAGTTAGAGTTTCTGATAATCGCAGATACGACAGACACAGCGTACCGTTTTTAAAATTTGTGTGTGTGTGTGTGCGTGTGTGTGTGTGCGTGTGTGCGCGTGTGCGTGTGTATGGATATATCTCCCAACTCTCTCAATATCTCTCTCATCGCATTTATACATATATCTCGGAATTCAACACTGATTAATGTGAATCGATTGCAAAGCATTAATGAATAGATACGTTGTTTCATTCGAACGACGTGCCATTGTAGAGAATGAGACTACTTTCAAGGAATTATGCATATGTGCGGTAGGAAGGTGAAAGTGTTTCTAGCGGTGCAACAAATCGCTTATTGCAACAATAACCGTCATCCTTGCTGCTTCTATCGATTGCGTATCAGGTATTATCAGTTTATCTTTAGAAGAAATTATATCGCGTTCCTTTGCAACTGACCGACACGTCATTTGTAAAGTCATGAAACAGACAGATAAAATAATATATTTCTCGAAAAAGGTCCAAACAAAATTGCGATCGAATGACGACTTTGTTAGCAAAAATCAAAGATATTATCGAGCGCTTTTTTTGCGTATCAGTAAACACGTCTATCTGCGCTTTTATCATGATAAAATCTCTCTTCCTTTCTCCATTACCACTTCTTTTTCTTTGACTCATTTTCGTCTCGAATGTTTACACCTAAGCCTCAGAAGTCTGTCCTATGATAGGATAGACTCTATTTATATTTTCAGTTATTCATTGATTCATAAACTGTCACATTCACTTATAGGTATCATTAAAGATTGCTTGGATAAATTTTTGTGATGATTAAACGGGTCTGAAAAAACTCAAGGTCAGCTTTAATAGTATGTACCTCGTCGATATTTCTGCCAAGAAAAGTGCCGTAAAAGGGTTGATATGGCGTACGAAAGACGAGGCAAGGACAGAACTGTTACCACAACCGATATACCGAGTTTCTCACGAGGATTTCCAGCTATGACGTGACGCCGGTCAGGAATGCCGTCCACAGAAAACTGAGCGAGCACTGACGGAGGTAACGGCTTAACTGTAATCATCGTTTCCCTTCTAAAAGAAATGGGCCACGACTCTTCCTACCACTCTTTCGTTTCTTCTCTCGACATGCACCATCTTCGCTTCCTTCGAGAATGTCTGAACGACCGACTTAAGATCGATATGATTTTCCCAACATCGATTAATATTTGGATCGTCAAACTCATTTTGTACTAAGCATTATAAAAAATAACAAAAAAAAACAATACCTGAGAACATCAATGAACATAAGCATTGGGACCCATTATAGCCTCGTCATATTGCTAATTTGCTACAACAACGACATAACTAAAAAATTGTCATTTTTAAAAAAGAAAGAACGAGTGTTCGGAGTTCTTATTACTGGTAGAATAACATAACTTAATTTCCAAAACTTCGAAAAAAGAAAAAAGAATTTTGCATCAAGAGTGGCATAAGTCAAAAAGGGTTATTTTTTAAGGGTTCATTTTTATAGGAGGTGAGAATTCAATACTTTCATTCTTCCACAATCAGTTATTATACCAAAATTGCATTTAAAAATTATATTACTAAATTTTAATGATACAAAACATTCAAACTTATTTTCTGGAAATCTTTTTTGAGTTATATCGTTGTTGTAGCAAATGAGCGATATATATGTGGAATCAGAAATAATATTTGAGACTCACAATAAGGTCAAAGATAAGTCACATAAAGCTTCGATAAAATCAATTTTCTATCGACTTCTTCCATCCTTATCATAAATAAGGCCAAAAAGAACAGTAAAGATCGCTAAACTGCTTCGACTTTAATTGTAGTTTATATAGTCACTTTGTCTTCTAGAGATAGTTTATATTTTTGCACCGTTTATATCATTTAGCGCTATGGTTACCCCGTTCTTACCATCTTTGTGTCATTCTGTATGAAAATCACGTACAATATTACATCAACTGAATTAAATTATAGTTGAAGTCAATCGGTTTCGGAAGTATCAACTTTCAAGGTTTTTTATCGATGCAGATTTCAACTTGTATATGTATAATGTATATTTATGTGATTATGTATAATTAAAATGCTAGTTAGTGAGATTTAAAATGTCACTTTGACTACACAGATGAAAAACTACTGCAATTTGCAAATAAAGATGATACATTCGTTTCTTTCAAATGAAAATGGTGCCTTTAACTTCCGTAAAACGTTTGAAATCCAGAAAATAAATAAAAATAATTAATATGTGGCAAGTAAAACATTTTTTGCTAATGGTCACTTTAATTATATTTTCTAATGCAAATAAGCAAAAATTGAAATTGCTAACAAAAACATTGACTAATATTTAAAAGGCATGTATAATATTATAATGTTATAATATAACCAATGTTTCTCAAAATTGTATATTTTACATTGCTTAATAATATTACGAAGTAATGTGTGGCAGAGAAAAAAACAAAAATACATAGCTAAAATTATAATAGTATAACATGCTAAATGTGTGTGTAGTACCTCTTGCTAAGAATTCCATGTCAAATATTTATTTGGAACTTGAAAAAAACGCAGAAATACGAAATAAAAATTTTCCGCGAACATATGACAGGAATCGTGATGCCTAGACTTCGGATTATATGCAAATTGTATATTTATTACTTTTTGCATATTTTGTGAGAGCATTAATAATGTGAACAAATTATAGTATTTAGAACTAATTAACAATAATTAATTTTTGCATATTTTGCATATTTACTCAAACTTTGCATATTTTTAAAAAGTTTGCATATTTACGTATAAATTTTGCATATTTTATTGCATATAATTAAATACATTTCCAATTCCTGCTTAAAATGTCTATCCAAAACGGAAAAATTAATATTTTTAATTTAAAGTATTAAAGAATTAATTAAAGTGTCATATAAAAATAAAACCCTATGTGTTTAAAATCCATTTTAAATGGAAGATAAAAAATAAAATTGAGAGAAATGTTTCTAAAACGCAATAAAAATTGAATTTCTACTATTTCTCTTATTTCACATATGTTCCTGAAGATTTGAAATATTATAAAAATAAAATATTTATAAATATATATTTGCATATTCTTTGTAAATCTTGGCAAATTTTTGCATATTTTTACGTATTCTTTGCATATTTTTGTAAAAATCCGTGCATATATATACGCATATTTTCTAAATTTTCCGTGCATATAATCCGAAGTCTACTGATGATAATTACAAAATATATTGCATTATTAGTCTAATTGTTATAGATAACGATGGAATAATTATAAGCACGCGTTTGTTTTATTTTTATTTTTTTAGTTTTGGCTAGAAATTTTTATTGTTTTTGCCTTTGTGCGTCGTATTGGCGCCGTTCTTTCACTTAAAGTGTTAAATTAATAAATGTTACAAGGAGACTGTAAAGCGAGAGATATCATATCAACATTGCATAGACGACTCACTGTAAACATAGTCACAATGTCACGCGCAATAGTGTGAGCTGGAATTTAACTCTCGTCTAATAAAATCCAAGTTTTTTCGCATTCAGATCTTTATAGTATTCATTACGCAAATTATATAAAGTGATGAAATAATTACATCTTAAAAGTATTTTTTTCAAGTTCTTTATTTCGCGGTAAAAAATTTTTTATATAAAAATTATATATAAAATATGTCCATATATATGTTTTTTCTCTTGTATACTTTATATCTGTACATATAGGAAAAATAATAAGAAGAATAATTGAAAAATAATCAGAAAAATAACTTTTGCATTGTTTTTTGATACAAAAAGTAAAATTACAATTATATTATACAATATTCTGTATATAATCACATTTATATAACTTTTCTATGCGATTATTACATTTATGTGGGCAATTTTTTCTCATTTTCTTAAACTTTATTTTTTATAAAAAAAACAATGCGAAAATTATCCTTTTAATTATTTTTAAATTTTTCTTATTATTTTTCTTATATATACGAACAGAGATTATACAAGAGAAAGAAAACATATATAGACATATTTTATATATGTCTATATATAATTATGCTGGGTATCCCATTTTAGCTTTCACATTACTATGGGTGCTTTCCAGCAACGTACACAGGCGACACTGTGTAACACAGTGAATCATTTCATCCTTGTTGTTTGTCAATGTTAAACAAGGATGAAATGATTCACTGTGTTACACAGTGTCCTTGCTGGAAAGCTCCCTCTATCTCGCGAACCGATGATTTTATTGAAAAATGTTTCAAGCAAAACTTATTCTGTTTCGAGGGGGACATCTTATGATGAACACATGTTTTTTCTAGATAGAGGGTGTTCCTGAGATTTTAAGGTGACTTTGTTTTTTCAAATGGAGTCATATCAGATTTTCTTTGTATAATTTAATTCCTCCAGTTATTTTATTGGCATATAAAAGTATTAAGCTAGAGTTATCAAAAAATCAATAGCTTGCGAAATATTTTATATTTTATTCTGATATATTTTGACATGAAATATAAAATATCTTGTAAACTATTCATTTTTTGATAACTGTACCTTAATACTTTTATACGTAGAATAGTGGGATGAATCAATTGATGTGAGGAAAACACATGGTTGCTTTTCCAAAAAATTATGCAATTTGTAATGTGCAGTTACATACCTTTATTTTTATTTTCTCCATATATCTGTGTTTATTTTTACTTTATTAATGTTCAAGAAATAAAGTTCAGAAGAGAATAAAATCAAAGTACAGTAAACCCTCGTTAACACGAACTCGAAGGGACCGGGATTTGAATTCGTGTTAACCACCCGTGTTCGAGTTAACCGAGGAAATCTTGCCCTGTACAACTCTGCTGGGACCCAAATTTTAGTTCGGGTTAACCGAATGTTCGTGTTAACCGGGTTCGTGTTAACGAGGATTTACTGTATAATAAAGCAAGTTTTTTGAAGGAAATCGAAAAGGGATCTCACTTTGGTTCGCGTTTTGCGTAACTGTTAGAGTTCTCTCGCTGTTCGAACGTTAGAAATAAATAAGATTGTGTCACGCTTATGACAGCACAGATTTATTCTGTTTAGTTACACTTTCCGTATTTTCTTATTTCCCAATACCTTCCTTTACCACGCTTCGTCTAACTTTGCTAGGTCTATGTATACACGTATTTCATTTTAAATTGCAGGAAGCGTAAGAAACACCTGGAATAGGCGGATCGGTTACTCGACGTCGCCCTAACGACCCCTCTATTGGAGATACATGGAGTATCTGAAACTCATTGTCAGCGAGAAATGATTGGAATTGACGGTCGAAATTAAAGTCGATTTAACCTAAAAATGAGCTTAAATTTCGTTGAATCATCGAGTCGATTTGACGTCGATTAAATGTCGATATTAATATTTATACTATATGCTATTATAGTCAATGTTTTCCTACTTCTGCGTTTTACAATTATTTGACAATTATTTTCTTGTGTGCTTCTCATCTTCTTTTTCAGAAAATAAGGCGCATTCTAAGAATCACAATGACTGATTTAAAATATCCTGAACTAAAATAAAAACATGAGTCACATGTGTATAACTAGACTAACATTGACAAACAATGAACAACTTCTCACAGACTTAATTGGAAAATTCAATCAATTTTAAAATGTAAAATAACATTCTAGAAGGAGCTTGAAAGTTATTAATCACAGACATAATCTAACTAACTCTGAAAAAGTTTATGATAACTTTTTATATTTTTTGTGTGAAAAAAATTTCTTTTTATACAGATCAATCATCTTTATTGGTAAAAGTCCAAATGTGTACAAAATAAGACAAGACCGATAAACACAACTAATCAAATTGTTTAATTGAGTAGAGTTAGGATAGAGATTTGACTAATCTGATTGGTGTTCGACTTTGCGTCGACGTAGAATTAACCCAAAAACAATAGAGAGAGAAATCTTATATAGAAATAATTCCAGTTGCTCAATTAACATAAAAACAATCTTTATGATGAGGTCGAAAATGACAAAAATAGTCAACTAGTCATCAACCATTGATCGACGCATCGACGTCGATTCGACCAGTCATTTCTGGCTGGGCAAGTGACTGCTCCGGAAATATCGAGGCTTTAACATTTTTGTCGGCGAGAGACAGAGACTCACCTCCATTTCGAGCGTTTCCGCCAGCGGGAATTCGGGAATGCGACAGCAGGCCGGCAACGACGACGAATCCGGACTGAATCTTTTATCAAGCTCCTCCGCGGCAGATACGCGAACGGTGCGTCGACCTCGAAACGGGGAACAATTTCGTGCGCTTTATCTGATCGCGAGGCGCGCCGACGAGTAACGACGTCCCCGCTTATTATCATGCCTCGCGCAACTAATATTACGTCACTTGTTCAATATTTACACCGATGGCGCGTGTCGCGCGCGTCGTACGTACCGGCGCGGTGGTAAGAACGTTGTGTCGTTTTCGATTTTACGAAATGGCCTTTCATGCGCATGGTACACGCACCGGTGACGACCGAGTCCGACTACTTCCAGATGTGAGATACTCGAGGTCCTCGCCGTTCAACTGCCGAATACCGGACGTGTCGCGTCGGTTCCTAACAATCCTAACACCACTCGACCTTTCGTCGAGAGCCGCCGTACGCGCACACGCGCGGTCGTACTCGGTATCACCGCTGAAAACGCCAAGACCTCGATAATCCGCAAATAATAGGACGCACAGCGGGGCACAGTCCGCGTTGCGCAAGTACGATCTCGCCGATGTATCGCGAGCGATCTCTCCTCTTCCGCTCCGTTTTCGTAAGATCGAGAGTTCGTTCGACGAGACGAGCGCCACGTTCTCCAAAATAGTTCTCGGGAAAGCGTCGCCGATTCCGTCCGCGGTAACGGTGACGTTCCCCTCGCGTAGATTAGACCGCCAGAAGAGCGACGGGAGAGATTACACCGGCGCGGGCGGCACCTGTTGCAATCCTCGCCGTTACCTTCGCGATACTGGCCGGCAGGTACCTACGGTATGGTACGCGCCAAGCGCGGCGAACGGCGGCGAGGCCGTCCCGCGCCGCGTCGTCCTGTAACAGTAAATACACCGAGCGAAATTGCGCCGAGCCCGCCGATCCTCGCGACCATGTGCGATACGTATGCCCCATTATCCTGACCTGCGGCCCGCTCGCCATTCTACCCGCCCCGCGACCTTGTTCCCCGATCGTTCTCCGAACAAAAGCAACAGGACAGTACGCCGCGCCGCGCCCGGTAACTGTTTGCCGGTCGCGCGCATGTTGTCGTCGGCGGGCACGAACCGGTCGCGAATGTTTGGCATTTGCGGCGATAAATTTCAGACGCCGCGCCGTAAATATTTGGATGGTTCCCAGGACAGTTCAGTTCGACGAAGTTCGAAGGATCGACTTTACGAGACTTTCGTCGCGTACTTGTCGAATGAAATCGGAAACGAAGTGTATCATAGCTTCGGAATAATTTTTGCCGATCAAAATACATCTTTTTCCATGTAGAAAAGAATTTTTTAATAACACTACCCCGATAGAAAAATTTATGAAACATTTATGAAATTATATGATGAAATCTTTATGCATTATAAATTTTGCGATCTGCAATTGTATGGGTATATTTCAGGGTTGGGCGTTTACGCGTAAAATATAATAGTCTACATCTACGCGTAAACAATATGAACTATGTTTTACGTGTCATCTATGTAAACAAGTAATTTGTGGATTATCATACATCGGAGATTAGCATTTCGTTTGCAATTTCGATTTTTCAGTTGCAATTACTATTAAATATCTTCATAATTAATACTACAGTTAAATACAGTTTATTATTTTATAATTTAATTGCTCTTTCTTTGCATTATGCTATCCAACTTATAATAGTTTACATTGTTTATAGAAAGAAGTTCGTGTAAACATCACGTAGATAACAATGTAAATAATCCATGTAGACGTAATCTTGAAATCTGCGGCACAACTCTGGTATATTTAACCAAATGAATGTAGAAATGTTGACCTTTTATAAAATATTGATAATTGTTTGCGTAATTAATTTCGAAATAGTATTTTGGCAAAACAATAACGATATGGCGAATCATCTTATTGTTAGTAGTATATTTGCAAAATTAAATTTGGAAATAAATTATTCAATAATTGAGAGAAATATTTCAGCTGTGTATTATGTTTAAAATATTTAGAAATATAATTGTGCATGTGAATCAAATTAATCCATATATATGTTCATAAAAATGCACAATTATTCCTATTATAATGTAGAAATATTGCACCATGAAATATTATACATTCAGCTAAATTTTTTAAATAAAAATAAAAGAGTCAAATGGCTTTTGGGATGCATATGAACCGATCTTTCGGAAATGTTCATCGAGCATTTGAAAATAGTCGGGTAACGTGTCCTGACTTGTTTCTTCAATATGTTGCCGGCGTCTCGTTCATTATATTCTTGAAAGAAAGAGAATTATAAAATATTTACACCTCAAATTAAATTTATTTAATTTTTGACAAAAATCATTTAGAAATTTTATTCTGACTGTTGCGTTATGACGAACCTTAGCGCAATTATTGCGAAATTTTCTTCAATTCATGGTGTCATTATTGTGCAATGTTTCCACAATTTGCCTATTGGAGTTACAAAACCTTTGTCGCGTTTGTCGAATGAAATCGGAAACGAAGTGTATCCATAGCTTCGGAATAATTTTTGCCGATCAAAATACATCTTTTCTCACGTAGAAAAGAATCTTTGAATAACACTAGTTTACAGCCAAACATTATTTTGAACAGACAAGGTGTTTCTTATAAATTTTTGGATGCTGAAAACGCAAGCCAAATTTCTCCAGCACGTCAAGTTTCTGAAATAATTGTGGTTTAATGTGCAAAAATAGCTCTTTTGGCAATATTTGAAATTTTTTAATAAAAAAGGTTAACGTTATCTTGAAAGTCTGATCAGAAATCATAAATGCATTTTTAAAATGCACATTTAAAATTTATTTTTCATATGTTACTTTCCAACCATGTCAATCGGAGTTGTCTCTCATATAATTTAATATATGTATTGCGACCGCACTCACGAGCGTGGTGCAACTTCGTCGTGGCCTCGCGAATTCGGTAAGCGGCGGTACGGTATTCGGAATGGTAACTAGCTGCTCGTTAACGTTATCAAATTCATTGGGCGCCAGGCACGATCCTGTCGTGCCACGCAAAAACTCTAAACGCGAAATCTTCTATTCTCCCTACCGCGGAAACGTAGATCTTTCGATATCGTGAGTTACGACGGCCCTGAGCTCCGGCGGCTCAGCAACGGAATTGGCAGAGGGGCGGTTCGTGACGGCTCGGTGGAGTAAGGAGGCGAGAGAGGTGAAGGTCAGTAACGCCAGTAGACCGAAATTGATGGACAATGACAATTATATTTGAATAAATAACAATGAAATAAGTTAGCAATTAACATGTATTGTCACCCGACAGTTCAAACGGTAAGTCGCGGGTGTGTAATCCCACGACACCCGGAAACGGCCGCGGGTGTGAGCTCGGCGCGTGGTATCAGGTGGGTCAGGCGTAACGGAACCGCGCCGAGCGGTCGTGAGACGGCTCGTCTTTATTCTCGATCCGCGCGGATCTTCTGCTCGGGAAATCGCTATCGACAATTAATTTGGCGAGTGGTGGCCAGCGTCGGAAAGCGATAATGGTCGGTAGCGGGGGCCCGCGGAATCGCGCGGCTCGCAATTACAATAGTTACTCCGCGGTATAGACGACAAGCTGGATCGCGACGAGGCTGTGGTTTTGACGTGTGCGGGAGAGAGAATCGGTACGAAACGCGGCGCGGCTCGAACGGGGTGGCCTGAATGAATCGCTATTCATATTTAATTACATTAACAAATACTTTTTTAAATTTTTATTTGTTCTATAGGACAACCGAAATCTAAATTAATGAAATTTTTTCATGACACCTTGGGTAGCGTGGCAGAAGAAAACCAGCCATCTTTTCATTTCCGCATAAATAAAGAAATGCAAATTTATTTTTCGGAAAGAATTCTTCCCCGAAAGACCGATATAATAGATTGGTGGAAATGCAATAGTAAAAGATTTCCAATGCTGGCAGCAACAGCAAGGCAGTACCTCGCTATTCCTGCTACACAAGCATGTAGTGAAAAATTATTTTCTGATGCTGGCAACATTGTTACAGCCACGAGAACAAAATTAATATCAGAAAAAGTAGAGCAATTATGTTTTCTCCATTCCAATTTAAAATAAAATAATTTTCACAATTTATATCATTAACTATTTCTCTTCCTTGTGGACTTTTACATCTGCAGATTATACTATAGAATACGATAACACTGCCGAATCTGAATGGTGAAGTGGAAAACCCGATTGAAAAATCATGAAGAAGCTTTACATTTATGTCGTTACAAAGTTTTTAGATCTATGATCACTGCCCGACCGGATTTCAACTTTGGGTACCCGAAATTTACAGATACCCGAACATTACAAACTTTCGGGCCCCGACCCGATCCCGAGAAAAATTCCCGGCCCGACCCGAGGCTCGGGTATCCTGTAACTTCGGGTACCCGCACACCTCTAGTATTTCTGCAATGAACAAACGGCAGTATTCCGGGACATATGGTGACCGGAAATGGATGGGAGGATCCCAGTTGCGCACAGTAATAATCGGACACCACCAATAATATTGATGTATGCCTAGAGGATTTCCTCTGGAAGGCGCTGTGATTGGCTGTGTCCGATTATCACTGTGCGCAACCGGGCTTCACTCAAATGGATACAGCGATACAACCTTGTTGGGGGAGGGTGTCCCCCGCGGCCCGCGCTCTCCTTGTCTGCGTCGATCCTTTCGCCGGTGGTCCTCTTCACG
>NJRL01001035.1:25107-38288 GCA_003063815.1 Aphaenogaster rudis
CACACACACACACACACACACACACACACACACACACACACACACACACACACACACACACACACAGACATCGATTACGCATCTAATTATTGTTAGTCCCGTTCGTTCATTCGCATCAATCTTTCCATCTCTTTTTAGCTTTCAAGATGTGCATCACATTCGATCATAGTGTCGCAAATGTGCGACAACTGCACAAATATGTATGTCAGTGATCCTAGCAATGAGAAAAAAGCAACAAGAGTGCAAGGTACCTCGTCGGACTCGTAGGTCTGCAACAGATGAGTCGAGGCCATTAACCCTCTGATTGACCCCAGCATTCTCCTCTTAATCAGACCACTTTTCCCAATGTGGTCCCTCGACGCTTCGGCATCATCGCTGGTGCCCGCCGTCGGCGTCGGCATCGGCGTCGCCGTCGTAGTCTTCATCTTGATCTCATCATTTTCTGCCACATGCGAGCATAGTTTATCCATGCTAAAAGACCCTGGCAGCTGTAATTTCGTCTTGTTGGTCTCCAAAATGTCGTCCGAACTGGCCGTTTTTCTTCGCAGATTGCCGCACAATCTTGTCGAGTCGTTCGCCGACGTCTTTCCCGAATCGGGCGATGGCGACATTGGCCTCTCCATGTCGTCGGAAACGTTTGCCTCCTCCGACACGGACGACAGACCAAACTCCTCCACCCTGGTGATCGAGCCAGACTCCCGGGTGTGAGCCCGTGTCAAATCGTAGAAGCCACGCTGCTTGCTCTTAGATGTTCGCGTGGGAGTGGCACGATCGCTTTGCACCTTGACGCGAGAATTTTCGATAAAAGATCGATCGAAGTAAAATAAAAAAAAATTGGCACAAGCTAGAAAACTCATCGCTTTTGGGCGCATTTATAGGTAGGTAACCCGTGCATTTTCTTCACTTGAAATGTTACAAATGTCCGTCGGCACTTGTTTACGATTGACTGTAGGATCATCGGAAAAATGTATGAAGAAATTGGATCAAGAGCAAAGGAAGCCCATAATTTACAAGGTCCAATTGAAACATCGTATTTAAAGCGATGAGTTATACAAATTATAAACTTCGCGCTTCTCAACCGCGACGTTCACGCTCTGTATCTTTTATATCGAGCAACGCCATAAACATTAGTTAAAATTGACTCGGATTTAAACAACTTGGATAAACATATGGTTGATTCTAAATTTTATCTGCTGCTATAATAAAGACCGTACGTTTAATCATCTTGGAGAATCAGAGATGACCACACAATGGGATTCAAACATTCCCGAACAAAGTACGAGCGCGCGTTTCTAGTTTTATCAATCCTTACCTTTCTTACTTTCGATCGACTTTAACTAACGTTTATTGGTCGTGCCAAGATTTCTTATCTTTTCTTTTCTCTTTATTTCCGGCAGTACCTCGGGACTGAGCGCGCCGACCGCTTGCAACTTGGCGTGCCTGTTGACCACCTCGCCGATCCTGGTCCTCTCCTCTCGCAACCAGCTGCGCATCCTGCCCCAAGCCTTGCCTAGTCGTCGCTTCTGCAGCTTCAGCCGCTTGCTGCGGCCTGAACCATCGCTCTCGGACAACGCCGCCTCCTCATTCGGGCACTCCGGATCCGAGTACGAACCTGACATCGACGCTATGCCGGCGTCGTAACCGTCGCTGTCCGACGCGCCGTAGCTTCTTCTGCCAGATTTCAGCGATCTGGTGGAACGTTTCATCCGGTCGCTTGGCCGTTGGCTCTTCTTCTCGAGCGAAACAATCATGTTCGCGATCTTGCAGTTTTCCTGTTCGAGATTGCAGATTGGTATCTCTTCCTCTCGCGAGCCGTTCGAAGACGCGTCCTTGCGCGTCGATTTCGGCACGTCGTAAAGGTCCTGGCGAGCTGCCGGCAACGACGATTCGCCCGAATTTATTTCCTTATCACGATCGGATTGTTCCAAGGGAACTTTTTCATTACTTTCCAGGGTGGCGCTCTTAGGAAGGTCGTAGAGCTGATTTCCCGGCAAGTCAGCCTGATCGCTCGTGTCGACCTCCAGAATAACAATCTCGTCGTCGTTCTCGTCGTGAAAATTCTCATCGGCGCGCAGAAAACTGAAACTGATGGTCGGCACTCCATCGGCGTCCGTCTTCACTGTCGTGGTGGCGTTTAATTCCATCGTAGTACTGCGTCTCTTGCCACTCCGAGTCCTCTCGTTCACGTGAGACTCGGGATTCACTTGGAGCATGCCTGAGCAAGACCTGACCTCCGCGCGGACTCGATTTAACCTACTCGCGACGCCGACGGCCTCCGCCTCGTTGTTGTTCCACGACGACGCCTTGTCGACGCTGTCGAAAGACAGAGATAGTCCTCCGAGTCGGGACCGAGTCGGGACCGAGTCTTTCTCCGAACAGCCGACTTTCCTATCTCTCTCAAAGGACTCGACCGTCGTATTTTCCTCGACCTCGACGAACCTCATTCCCGTCTCGTCCTCGCAGGATCTTTTACGGTTCCTCGCTTCGTCGTTTCCGATGACGTCGCGTTCGGTCTCTTCGCGGAACTCACGACAATGCACGATAATCGGCGTCGGGACGTCGTACCACGTTGCCGTTGCGACACTCGCGACGCCACTGTTCAAGGTCGAACTCTTCGCGGGAGTCCTCAGAGCTGTCAAAACGTGCCGCACCTCGTTCATCTTCCCTCTTTCTCTTACGCGACGTTCGACTTGGAACACGGGCCTCTCTGGAATCTGCCGCGCCGCGAAACGAAACGATATTAAGTGACGATCGAATCACGGCGAACAACGACCAGGTGAAAGTGTTTCGTAAATGCTGCTGTTTTCGCGTTATCGATAACGCATGGGAAGAATTGGTCGTTAGTCGTCGCAATGTTCAAGTAGCATCCGCTTCCTTTCTCCTTCCTTCGAGCGAAGAAAAAGGTCCTTCGATCTTGGACATAAATTTTTGTTAATTCGTCGGAGGAAGCGACGGTAGGGTCGATCCCAGGTTACTTTGCCTCTGCATCCGTGACAGTAATTAATGTTACGACGATGCACTTGATTGATAAAGAATCTGAATTCTTCTTCGTACGCGAAAATAATCGCGTAATAGTCCGGTAACGATTTCGGATGGCACTTTTATGGCATCTTATTTTGCGTTACGCAACGTTAGGCAAACGTTTTCCTTTGTACCACGCACAAACTTGTATATCACAGAAATGCCTTCGTCGCATAATATTCTACGTTCTATTTGGCACAAATCGCGCGCGAGATCGCTTCCGTTTATCGCGACGTTGTCGCCATTGCGATTGTCTTGCGTTTCGCAAATTTTGCTTATCGTAGGAATGTCGGCGACGACGTCTGAATATTCCTGTATTCTATATTCGGCAAAAAAATTGTCGTTTATATCAAGAATATACTATATACTATATTCAAGCCAAGCCTCGAAAAATCCTCACATCCCGCATCTATCGCGTTCCAATTGTGATTGTGATTACCTGCAGATTTCCCGCATTCCATATCACACGTAACCGCTTATCGCCAAGATGTCTCTTACGTTCTATAAACTTGGCTCATAGCGAGAATACTGACGAAGCCTCGAATCTCTATGAGGAAATAAACTTCGTAGGCTACAATCGTGGACTTTTGCTCGTAATCGCGTCAATTGTCAGATATCGGCGAGGAGCTTGGTGGTACTTGGTGGTTTCGCGATTAGCTTTTTATAGCATGAGGTAAGTACGGAACGACGTACTGGACGACGCGTGAGGTGAGAAAAATAAAAGTGAGACGACGTATGTCGCGTATTTGCGGTAATGACGTTTCGCGAAGCCGTGGAATCGACGGCGTACATTCGTGATTCGACGCTCTCCCGCGGATCGACGCAAATATCGACACGGTGTCCGGTCACCGGTGACGAGATGAAGGGAGCGACGAGTCGAGTAAATTTGCCGGATCTCGCGTTGCCTCACTTTACCATATTTCCAGTCATCGGCTTAACGCGTACGTGGCTCGTGCGACTCATTGTCAGGTGGACGCGCGCGACGATGCGGCGACATCGCGAGCGACAGAATTGAAAAACGATGTCGCATTTGTCCGCTCGTCCGCTCGTACGAGGATTATAAGCACGCGCATACACGCGTATGCCCACAAATGTTCGTATATATATATATATATAATACGTACGTATAATACGTTTTATTCGAGCACGACGTTGAGCACGTCGAGCACGGAAGAACGGAATACGGATGGATGACGGCACGATCACGCGCGCGCGCGCGCGCGAGCCTTCACGAATCCAAACGAACGACGAACGACGAACAACGAAAGCCGCCACGCTGCCGTCGCACCGCCACCGTCCGTGTATTAGTATTACGTAATTACGCGGAGCCGTATGACGGACGCGAGTCTAACAGGTGCCAAGTATCACGTTCCAATTTCCTTCGAGTATAGTTATTTAGTCGTTGTTTGTTTTTTCTCTCGTTGCTCTCTTCACGCTCTCGTTGCGTATCACGCGCGCGCCAGCGGCAACGGCAAGGCAACGGCAACGGCAATCGGCGTCACGTCGCGCACTGGATAGCGGCAATAGCGCGCGAGGGCCGGTCGAAGCTGAAGATCGGCGTCAATTTTGCGTAGCGGGCAAAAAGCGATATGCCGCACCGTCCGCGTCCCGAAGCGACGACGACGCGACGGGAGTGCGAGAATTCACGCTCGCGCCTTCGACGACATCGTAGCTCGTAGCTCGCAGATAGATAGATAGAAAGAACGACCGATATTTCGATCGTCACGTCCGCGTCGCGTCGCGTCGCGTCGTCTCTAATAACGGAACAGACGTTGGAAAACAAGGAAGCGCGCGTGCCTGCGTTCCGTTTTACAAGCGGAAAAAAACGAAATTCTTTTCGATAAATTGAATATTCTATTTTAATTGTGTTACTAGCGTCACGGGCGTTACGAGCGTTACGAGCATTCTTCGACGTATAATAACAATCGCGAGATAATGATTACTCGAGTCTTCACTCAAGTAATTGACTCCAACGATTTGACTTCCGAAAGTAATTGACTGAAAGTTGAGAGCTTGTCATCGACGACGACCGTGAATAATTTCCGCACGATTGGGATCCGCATTCTCGGATTTACGAGTTTTTGAACGACACCTTCGAACGATGTCAAACGGTGTCGACGGCGAACTATCGCGAAACTTTTCGCAACGTTCGTATCGGAGCGACGACGCTCCGGCGATAACTGTCGGATCGGAGGCGGCCTGGAAGCCACGTTATACAACCGCGGTGAACAATTAATGTCCGTGCATACCGCTTGTCGCACAACCATTCGCGGACGCACGCTTCGTTTTCGATCCCAAGTATCATCCATCCGATCTCGAATTAGCTAAGATTCCGATCCCCTCCCCCCTTTCGTTTCTCTCCCTCCTCCTCCTACCGACGTACGCGCGATATTATTACGCGCGTCGGAACAAAGCGATCGTTCTGTGTTACAGAGATCGTCCTGCGTTGGCCTTCATTCTCGCGACAGTAATTGTAAATTTTTTTTAGTCACACTCTTCTGCACTTTTGATTTACGTTCCTTGCTCTCGTAGCAATCGGAAGAAAGTGACCACTGATTACAGAACGACAGATTACACATCTATTTCTCTTTCTTTTTTGTTTCCTTTTCTTTAGGGAGGGGGGGGGGGGGGGGGGAGTTAGGTTCTTGCCGATACCTAACAAAATACTTTTGTCATACCTAAATCTCTCATATGAGACAGGAGAGATTTGTACTCTTATATTTCTTTGACACGAAAACTCTAGACACGATACGATCGCGCTTTGCATTCCGCTCTACAAAGTTGTAAAAATTGAGGCCACGTCGGCATTCCCACTGTTGCTCGAATAAGCAACGCGGTTATCACGAAAATAGAAACCTTACAGACCAAAATTAATACCTCACCAACTTGTCATTTTAATTTTTAAATTGTCATATAATTTTAACTGTAATTTTACCATTTGGCAGCATTAAAAATAAGATATATGATGGTAAATACACATCTTATACAATAAAGACACAAGTTGTAATATGGCAGGGGGTGTAGAGATGTATAATGTAATATTAGACAAGTCAAGTATGCGATACAAGATATACTATAATGTAGTTTGGCATACATTACCGAGACCAAATAAACTAAATCTCCTAAATAAACTACATATATTCTAACTTTCACGCAAGTTATCATTCCACATACCGACTGATAATCGATCGAACTGATTTCAATAAGTTTCACCGTCGCATACGATTAAGAAATGTCAAGGTTTGTCGTTGAAATCCTATGTGTCGGTGTCGTCGATCGTCTTCGTCGGGTGTGAAAATTCGATACTAAAAGAGACGAAATAGCGGCACACACTAGACACGCGAGAGCTTCGCTACACGCTTTCTTCGGCAAATAACGCACATACAGAATAATACGGGACAATACTGCACTTAAAAATCTAAACACAATAAAAGAGAACTAATTAAAGTTTCGTTTCGTTTTGTTATGTGTACCTCCCTTCGTATATAAGACATCTGAATTCTCCTACCGATTTCAAATGCCTCTCAATCGCTGCAACGATCACGGACAAGACACAGAATCTTTCGAATTTACGCGATAACACTATGGTAATTGAAACTCGTCGCCGTTGATGTGTTTGCAGGTGCACATAAACCCTGCGCGTAATCGGAGGCGCGTGTCGCTCGTGCTACGCGCGTAAAACGCGCATACGTGCATGAGCGTTGCACCGAAGTCACTGCAGTAGTCGCGGACCGCTTGTCGCGCTTGCGGGAACGAGTGCGGAAACGCGCAAAGTCCACACGGGGGGAGGGGGGGAAAGAGAGAGAAGAGAGAGAGAGAGAGAAAACTGGCATATGCACCGGTGTAACCCCAAAACGAATGGTAGCGAGCAGTGGATAGTTTTAAGGCGACTAAACGTGTTTCTAGGCGGGGGATTACGCAGTTTGTATGCGTGTTTTCTGATCTACAGATTATATTTAGCCCGCCACTCCTAAGCCACTCTGCTATCTCTTGCCTCTCCGCTCTCGCTTGTCGGTTCGTTCGCCTGCGTCGCGGGTAACGAGAATTACACGTGCATCGTACGTATACCTCGCGCCGAATCATCAAATCATTCCGATTGCATGTGTCGATACGTAGTAATGTAAAGTGATTCAAACGGGGAGAAAAGGAAAGGGAGGGGCAGAGAGAGAGAGAGACGCATACATTCGCATCCTCCTTTGAGAAGCGAGACGAGTTTGAACGCATATTGTCTCTTCAGTTGAAAGTTTATCAAATTTATGGCGTAGTTTGCATTAATGACAAACATAAATTTTATAATCAACCAAGTGCACATATCTTCATTTGGAATAAAAAAAATAATTATAGTAAAATAATTGCAAATGTGTTAATAGAAATGAGAATATTTAAATATGATAATGTTGAAAAAAGAACATTAGATTAGATATTCACAAGTTATTAAACAAAGTATATCTATCTTTTCTAAAAGCCCTTATCATGCGTATGCGGTATAAATAACCAGAATAAATCAAGCTATTTTATGCTAAGCAAGCGTTACGTTACGTTATCATCAAAGACACAGTACGTACATCTTGCGATAAGAGTCGATCGTGACAATAGAAAGAATTGAAACTCTGGGGATTGCGTATATTTCCATATGCAGGTAAATGTTATATTAAGTCGTACGGACGTTTTGCAAAATTTTTAAGAACTTTGACCTGCACCACGAGGGTGCAGTCGAAGGTCGCATTCGTTGAAATATATATGTATATCCCTAGACTTTTTTGCCATTTTCCATTTTCAGTAGACTAAACATGGGTTTACCGCATGGGTAATAATGATAGCGGAAACCGCAGACAGCGTTACGACATTATTGATATCGAAGGAGCGACGATGGGAATATAGGAAACACGATAATTAGCGTCACATATGTGTAACACAATTTCAAAAAGTATACGTATATTGGGTGGAGACCAGACGCGAGACATTTGAAAAGGTGAATTAGATAGCGACAAATCGTGTGAAAGATCCCGAGAAAGTGGTGTTACAGGAAACGCGCTAATCTAGGAAAATCTTTTATGTAAAATTAATATAGAGCAATCACAACCTTCACGCGTGAAATCGGCACAGCCGTCTCAATCTATGGGTTATGAGTATTAAAATTATAACGAAACATCACGTAATCATGGCTGATACTACTTCTTTATTATTCCCACAAACGTTACTTCTTACAAGTAATATAAGTAACAGGTTTTTACATATATTTCTTTTCATTTTTAATGTTTTTTCGATTGCAGGTATGACATTGATTTAAAAAAAATTAAATAACTTAGAATATTGCATGAAAGCATTGCAAAAATCCAATAAGGATATAAACGACAAATTGGATGCAATATTATCAAATAATATGAACACTCCAATTAAAAATGCTATTCATAGAGACATTAAATTATCTTTTGAAAATATAGACGAATTCTTAAAATTTTCTAAATTATTGGAAGAAAAACAAGATTATCGAGATTTCTTTGTAAGTATAATTCGTTGCATATTATATTATTATTATTATTATTATTATTGCATATTATTATTATTATTATTATATTCGTTGCATATTATTTATTTTCAGGCTAAATCAATTAGTATCTTAATTAACAATAATTTAAGTATATCCAGAAATATCGTAACCATATTACGAAAATATTTTACAAAGGATGTAATAACACAATTTACGGCCGTGAAAAAGACCAAAGATAAACAAATTTTTATTAAGACAAATTTCTGCAAAGAATTATTTGGTAAATAAGTAACATTAATCACTAAAAACTTTTATAAATTAATATATATAATTTGTAAATATTGCATTCTTAATTTCATTTAATTTTATTTTTAGATATATTTATTAACTACGCTGAGTTTCACGTCACAGAAAATTCTTTTTACAAAGCCCTAGGAAACGTAATTTCAAATGCTAAAGACTGGAATTTAAAAAGAAAAATAATTAAATTAGACGAAGAGAAAGATAATGAAAATGAAGAAAGAAATGATGATGATCCAACGAAACATAATGAAGAAAGTTCTGTGGAAAGCGATTAACGCGATTATTATTATTATTATTATATATTATTATATATATTATAGATTATTATTATTATATAAGAATGCGATAAATAATTATTAATTACGCCTGCATTTTGCGTGTCATGCGATCTCAAATAGTTTCGTTAATATTTTATTGTTAGACAAATAAATGCAATTATATATATGAATACAATTTACAAAAAGATGTAACTTATTTTCTCGGGGCGAATCTCTCTTTAGAATAATATAATATAATATTTTTAATATTTTAATTTTTTTTATTTTTAATATTTTTTATTTTTATATTATAATATATGATTTTAATCAATATTTCTTATCATTATATTTTTTTCCAGTTTCTGATCAGGAACTGGTCAAGAAACATTGGCCAATATTTTACAATTTTTTTCTCGGCAGAAATTGCCCAACATTTACTTACTATTTTTATTTGCTAGTTTCTGGTCAGAAACTGATTAAGAAACACTGGCCATTATTTTCCGAATTTTTGTTGGACAGAAACTGCCTAATATTTACACATATCATTTTTTATATTTAATTTCTGATCAAAAACTAGCCAAGAAACCATGCCCAGTATTTTCTGAGCTTTTGATGGGCAGAAACTGCCAAAAATTTATCTATTATTTTTCTCATGGCTAGTTTTTGACCAAGAACTAGCCAAGAAACTATGCTCAATATTTTCAAAGTTTTTGCTGGGCAGAAACTGCCCAATATTTACCTATCACTTTTTCATGCCTAGTTTGTGGTAAGTAACTAGTCATGAAATAATAGTCAGTATTTTTTTGGTCAGTTTTTGAACAGTTACTGTCTAACTAACCCTAGCAAGTAAAAACTAACTGGTTTCTGGATAGTGAAAAGTTTTTCCCAGAAAATTTTCTACTCGGGTACCTATACATTTTTATAACGTTATTCTCCACTCTCAAATCATTAATAAGGTATTGAGTCTGCAATCTGCAATCTTTTAATAAAATCGAGGATTTCTACGTGTACACTGAGAAAAAAAAGCTGTTGCTTCAATTAAGCGTTATCACGGGGTGCCAAAAACATAAGTAGTTCATTCAATTGTATTATTAATAGACCCAATATTTGGATTATTAAAACAATGATTGAATTATTGGTTTAAACATGCAGACATTGTGTCTAATAATAATACAATTGAATGAACTACTTTATGTTATTGGCACCCCGTGATAACACTTTAATTGAAGCAACAGCTTTTTTTTCTCAGTGTACATATCGTACATTCTTTTACCAATATAGAAAAATACTCGAAATTGTATAGCGAATAACTCCAGTGGAAATTATGTGTGCCGAGTTCGTTGTGAGAAATAGCACCGATATCGGGCGTGATAACGTAAAGTGATTTTAATTTACATAAGATTGCAACGTGTATAGAACAGATAAATAGAGCACGAGCTGAAGAAAAGACGCAACATTGCTCTTGCGTTTGACGCAACGTTGCTCTCAAAGTGTAAATATTACATATATACTTTAAATACTTTGACTTTCGCCGATGGAGAATTATTCGCGAAATATGAGTGCGACTCATCTCGTGTCAAATCTCGCTGCTTACCCGTATGCCTTTCGCAAGTTTTGCACTGCTTTAAATTACGACGATGTCGAGATAATGCCGCGCGCATCAACAACAATGACGTCGTTCTTATCACCTGTATGACACATGCATTTTTCACGCATCGTCGCATGTTTTTCTCTTTTATATAACAATTAAATCCATAAGAAAATATTTTTTGGCAAACTACTTTGTTTTAAACAACGTTTGACAAACAACATTTGATTTGTCAATATTTTCACGAAACCGGGCGATAGAAGTAGTAATGCTTTCGGTGAAAATTATATCGTAAAATATACAAATGTTTGTGTCCGACAGCATAAAAATCGCTTATAATCCACGTGCTAAAGTATTTGCAGGTCAGTCCATTTAAAGATTATCGCGACGAGAGCGTTGTCACAATAGCGATTGCCACGCCTTCGGTGAATGGTGAATACGCCAATAAGATCTAATCTTCCGTTAATTTCTGTAAATTGTCGAACGAAATTGCCAAAGCCGCGTTGGAGCCGCGTAATTTTAAGCGTAAATTTAACTCGGAATTGCGAATCCACAAGACAATTCTGCAGAGGGAAGTGCAGACGGAGACAAGTGTAGACCTAGACGAATTCATCCGAGTCATCCTAGTGATGTCCTTCCACGTTTCTCTACAATCTACATCTACGAGCTACTTTCTCGCGAGATCTTGGCACTTCGTCTTATGACAATACAGCTCTCTACTTTTCCAGCGAGAAATTATTCAAAGAATCCAGACGAAGCGCAAATTAATGAGAATCACGACTGTCAAATTGATATCAGTCTGAAGGGACTTGAATCCCAAAAGGAACCGCGGTTGTAATTTCTCGCATGGACGGTCTTATGGACCGAATCGCGAAATTAAGCAAAAAAATTCTGTAGAACCAACAACTTTCACCCTACTATATTCGCTACTCACACGAAGACAGAGAATTTAAAACAAGTGCGCGACTTCGGAAATTCATATATAAATGTGTCCACGCGCGCGTACTTTTTCGTGATGCAGATGACGCACTTCCACCATAGCGGATTTCGAACACGTGTCGCGTATCCGGCATATCGAGAAGAGAAGCCGAATAAAGTGCGCTGCTAATAACAGCGTGCATCGTGCCTTTTCTTGCCTACCGACCACATTGTACGAGTACGTATACTCACGTGGGAGTTTTGCTGGGACTTGGGACGAATCCAACCGGGGAGCCAGTGACGTGCGACTGGAAACATTCTAACGTCGTGCCGATGTAACGCGTGTCCATGTACGATCGTGTTAATTACCGGTCGCGTTTTACCGACGTAATTGTCTTAAAGTAGGATGAAGACCGAGCGAGCGGCCTTTTTCAACTTTCGACCCGTCTCGCAATTATAATCCTTACAATTTCTATCTCTTAACTTTGGTCCGATCCCCGCGGTATTATGTATATTATATTAATTAGACCGCGATTAAGAATCGAAACGCGTAATTCCCGATCGATAATCTCTGTGCTGACGCAGCTGAACGATTTCGATCGATGGAGCAATATTTGTGAATCGCCATTGAAAAGCTTGGACGTTCTACGCGAGCTAAAGATAAAAATTGACTGGTGATAATGTGGCGTTCGCTATACAAAACCGTTGTTGCTTATCGCTTATTATTAATCATCACGTTATCTAACTCGACAAATTTCTCGAAGATCCTTGTCCAAGCCCCTCTCTCGAATTTTAATCGGTTTCGGGTATATTCTAGAGAGGTTTTTATATAAGATACAAATCCTTTTATACGTATCTTTCAAATTTCAAATACACAGTTAGGCGCCGATACGCTCAATATCAACCGCGTATACATTCGACCTAGGTACGAGTCAACCTTCGACGAGTCAGACGCGAACTGAAAATTTACTCTTCTTCATCAATGCGTTCGCTTACAGCAGTGCGATCTGCTACTTTCTCTATTTCGTTTTCTATGCGTGTAAAAGTTTTAAACGCATAAAGTACGTCCGGAACACTTCCGTGGACTCTCTTTTGTGGACCATGAAATGAGGAACGACCAGGAACATAAATGATGGCTAATTGTATCGATTGTGGCGTGTAAAACTACCGGCCAGATGTTTCTCTTCGCGATCAATCTAGTTTCGTCTGGAACGTTCGGAACGGAAAAAGATAAAAAAGAAAATGAGAGAAAAAAAGAGCAAAGAAAAAAAAAACAAAAATAAACGTTATCCCCGGCTAATTGCACGCCATAAATGCACGCCTGTCGTCCTACCGTAACGTAAGCATATCGCGCGCAAAAACGCACGTAGGGAATTATGCCCCGTTATGTCGTTCAGTAAAGCTTCTCTTTGCGCGAGACGCGACTTCGTCACCTACTTTGTCATTGGATTCCTCGACAAATTTCGACTCTGTTCTTTTTTTACAAGTATTTAGCGAGAAACGAACATAGGGGAACCCGGGGCATAACGGGAACGCTAAGGTTTGTACAAGTTTACAACGCATTAAAAATAAATAAATGATCTTTGTTTGGCACTAAAATATT
>NJRL01001037.1:0-11253 GCA_003063815.1 Aphaenogaster rudis
GTTTCCAAATATGTGTTAAGTCGTAAACGATCGTATTTAAATCTAACTTTTTTCACGCGGTAAAATGTTCCGCATAAGCGTGAAAAGAAATTGTCACTAAGACTCTTTATTACAAAATCATTAGTTTTAAAATATCATAGAACAGATACACGGATATAAGAGATCTCTTTTTACGTGGTAGAAATGCTGCGCAATCGCAATAAGAAATCGCATTATTAGAAAAAAAATGCATAAGAGTTGGATATATTAAAAATAATGTATATGCGTAGCATACGATATGCATCATTTTGGTGCACATTTTTTAACTTTCCTGTACATCTCAGATGCACGGTCGATCTAAGCTGCTGTCATCTATGGATCGTTTGGTTGATAACATTGTAGTCGGTAATTCATCTCCTATGGTAAAAGGTTGATACAACCATTATGATTTACCCTGTATAATATAGATATAGAAGTACCATAAGGCAACGTTTATTAATGCATTTATATGTGCTGCCTTATGCTTCTTAATTAACGAATAATTATTAAGAGACCATAAGCAATATAGATTTAAGCTGTTTTATAAGGAATGTAAAAGTGAAATATACGAATTAACCCTAGCAAACCATATTGTTGTCTGGTGGACCGACAGCATATTTCGTAGTTCTCTACTTTTCGTGTCGATACAATAGGACACTGTAGACTATGCTGAAAAAAAACTTTAGATGTTCCCTCGTGCGGGTAGCAAACCCGACCTTCAGTGTCGCAGTAGGAGCTGTGCTATAAGCATTTATTGTGGGTTAGCGGTCTGTCAGATCAACGTGTGGCGGAGTTGGTTAATTTTTTTCGAAATTGTAAGTACATTGTTTTCAATCAAATAAATATCTGTTGCCTCTCATAATGCTAATAAACTATAAGATTAACATTAGAATTTGGAAAAAAAATAAAATTATACAAAAAAAATATATAATGAAAATTTTTTTTAGTCATAATGAAAAAATTGTTTTACTCCAATTATCGATATTGTACTTTTGAAATCTTTCTTCAGTCGCATAATGGAAGTAAGGTCAAGATCGCTCGACAAAATTGGACGTACTCTCCACAGTCGAGCTGCGGAAATCTATGACGACCAAGATTCGGATAAAGAGGAAGATCACATGAAAGAACAAAATGTATCCGATTCTGAAGAGGATGTCGATGATCCTGACTTCACCGTACAAGAAGCCGAGCAATCGGACATGGATGTAGATAACGTGGATATACAAAAAGCGGCACCATCTTCTAAAAAGACAAAACAAGTCGATAGGTCAAGTACCTCCCTTTGAGCGGCAGGCATAAATTCGTGCAAAATACCATCTGAATCTCGAGGTAAGCGTTCCAATGAGCAGAATCGGCTCACTTTGTATTTGCCAGGAGCTCGAGGCGCTGCAAAGGACGATCCATCCATGATTGATGCCTGGTCATTATTGTTTACTGACATGCTGGCATCAATCGTATTGCATACGAACAAATCAATAGCACATTGCATTGAAAAAATGGCCAACGAAGCCAGACAAGACAAAGAATTATTGGATCGCCCGAGGAAAATCCCCGAAATATATTACCTTGTAACAAGCTAGAGCGAAAGAAAAATTGTTCCATGTGTCCATCGAATATTACCCGGAAAACACAATACCAATGTTTGAAATGTAGGAAGCCAATGTGCTCTGAGCACACTTTAAAATTGTGCTGCATCTGCGCGTCTCCTGATTAGCAAGCTTATTTTTGTTTCACTTTCATGTTTTTTTTATATTATATACAAAACATTGTTTACACAATAAATATTTGAAAGTAAAATATGCACTGCATTTTATTTTACCCTTCCATGCTCTGGTATTCTTTAGCGATTATGTCCATTTGAGTGACGCTTGATGTAAAAAACCAATAACTTTACTTGTTCAAGAAATTCAACTTTTTTAACCAAATCAAACCAACATATTTTTTTTCTAGTAGTCCTAAGTTCCTTGTTGAAGAATTGGAAGTTGATTTTTTTGTTTGTTTTTAATAAAACAATTTCAGAATTTTTTCCGCGAAACACTGCATTTTCACCTGTTTTTCACGACACGTTTATTTATAAATGTTATAACTTTTGAACAAATAACTTTTTGGGTTTGACGATTGCTTCTTCATGTTAGTCGGAGTCTGGCGTTTCAATTTCACTATAATTAAATCTCAATAGACGCATTTTTTGAAAATTTATAGAGAGATAAAAAATCGTTGGTCCGACAGACCCTGTGTGGCAGCCTAAGGCACCGTGTGCTAGGGTTAATGAATGGATAATACATTTAATAAATTAATTGCTTATGCTTTCGGTCTGTAAATAGTATTTTATATTAAAATTAATTAATTCAATCTTGAAGAATTTATATTTCGTAAACGATTCAAGATACGAATTTCGGGTAAAGGCCTAAACACACACTTTCTGTAATACGTAAACGTAAGGTTTCGACCAATTGCGTTGCTCGATTCGGCCGTCCGTAACAGAATTGAGCAACGCGATTGGTCGAAACCTTACGTTTACGTATTACGGAAAGTGTGTGTTTAGGCTTTAAGCATTAATACTATCAATATGTCTCAAGAAATATTTGCGTAAGAGCATCTAGCATTTTGAAAATATCTAAAACTATCTAAGGTCATCTACTGGCGTCTATATATTTTATTAATGAATTTTATTTATTGCAAACGTTAGGATTGATGGTGCTATTGCCTTTAATATATTATAATTAATAAAAGATATTTCGCGACACAATGTGGTAAGTGTGCGGTGCATGGTAAGCTACCGGTAAGTAATGATAATGAGTCAACGTTGGTTGGTAGATATAAGAGGTTGGTAACCAGGTCGGTAATTATATTGCGAAGTGGTAAGTATACGGCGGTCGATAAAAGTGTGTCGATAAGTCGATAAATAGGGTCTGTAATATATGAATGGATAACATGACACGGAGTCGGTAATGCGTCGGTATTCGCACTACATTAAGTAAGTATAATATGATAAATATAATATGGTAAGTTTAATATGATAAGTATATACGTAGGTATCTCTTGTAGCGCAGTAAATATTTAAATGAATAAAAGCTACGTATATGCGAATATATGCAAGAACAAATATATGCAACTCTTTTTATAGGCTTTCTTTATACCTTTTAATATATGTAAGAACTTCAAATATGTGCGAGAACCTTAAAGAGAGAGTTGGCACATAACTCTCGTCGTCGCAAATTAGTAATCTATCTCTTGTCAATAGACATCTTTAAAATGTTAAACAGGCGTGTTGTCTGGGTATGTCTATATTCATACATATGTGGTTGAAGTAAAAAGTCGGAAGAAAATGTATTGTGAAAATGAATAAACTATTAATTTTGATATAAATGTTCTTTAGAATGGATTCTTGGAATATATTTTTTGAATGCCATTTCGCATTAAAATTAAATTTGCTATTTCAAATGCGCTTTTTATTTGTTTTTATAGATTATTTATCATTTAGTAATAAAATAATTTTTCAAACTTTGTTAAAAAAATAAAAAATCTATCATATAGTCTATATCACAGATTACATCACACGCATAAATCAATTTTTCGCTCAGATGTTTCTTTATTTTTTTTAAAAAGTTCGAAAAACTTGAGACAGACTTACACAGTCCGTCTTACAGCATATTATGTAAATTCTTTTTGTAAAATAGTAAATACAAGTTTTTTCTTTCTTATAATAAATTCCCAGACAACACGCATGTCTAAAAGAAGTCTTAAAGACATCATAAAGACGTCATAAAGACGACATGCGTGCTGTCTGGGTTGCATATTCAAAAGAATAAAGCATGAACGTTTTTTGTTTTTTATTTATATAATAATGCAATACATTGTTAAATGACCATATTGTTGTTGCATGTACATATATATATGTGCATGTATATATATAATTAATTATAATTTTTATAAATGTCAGTGGCGTAGCCGGGGGAATTGGGGGTAAATCTCCCCCTCCAAATTTTGGAACCAAATATGAAAATATGAAAATAAAAGGTTGAAAGCCAAGAGAGAGATTAAATGGTAAATGCTTTAGGGTCTAAAAAATGTCCTGAACAAATATTGTTATCTTATTTAATTGAACAAGTTATGAGTTGTTTTGTAATTTTATTTTTAAAAAATCCCCCCCCCCCCAAATAAAATCCTGGCTACGCCCCTGATAAATGTATATATATATATACATATGTATGTATATATATAATGACAATGTCCTTAGAATAATTCTATCTATTTACAATAAACGTAATAAACGACAGAATGTCGATTACTTCCTCGCAAACAATTCATCCATACATACACACGCAGAGACACACAGATATGCACTTAATTATTTAAATATTACATATTTATATTTTTATATATACACGTGTTTAGAAAGAGAGAGGAAAATACGCATTATATATTGTACCATTATCTTGATATTAATTCTTAATTGAAAAACAATGGGATTTCTACGATACGCTTTTGCATCTCTTTTGCGTTCCTTCGATCTTCGATCAAATTAGTTGCGCGAATCCTCTGCACCTGTTTCTAACTACGTGCATTGCTGGACAAATATATTGCAATATTGTAAACCGATGTATCGTCGATGCGCCGCATTAACATTGTAATATTATATATGTTTGATGCGTGATGTCTTGATCAGCTGAATCTAATTTTCCCCTATGATCTAATCACTCCATATTGTAACGTATATTAAATATTGCAATTACTGTCACTTGGGCAGTGTTTGTTTCTTTTGAGAATATCAACAAAGAGATTTTCTTCTTTTTGTTGATATGTCGATTATGCGATATCGATAATAATCTCTTATGTATAATTTTCTTACGTGTTATAAATATGTTGTGGAACCCTTAAATAATGCGATATTAGTTTAGTCTCTTCCCCAAACATTCTTAATGATTTAAAATATACTATTAATTAATGAAATGTATCCTAACTATATATTATGGCACGTAAACGACCCGTGTAGGCTACATTAATTTCTTATTATCAAATATCTATCGACGGAAACTTTGTAAGTAATATTAATTATCGCTGTTGTGTCATTAAAACGAGTAGAAAAGGCGAGTAAACACGATGCTTTCTATGATCGAAAATTGATTGTATATATTTAATGCAGTACTACATCAATTTACTGCATGCGAAAAAAGATTTTTTTTCTATTGGCGATTAAACTTAAATGGTAATACATTATTAATTTGCATATTCTGTGCGGACAGAAATCTAGTAATAATAATTTCTTAGAACGCTTCAAGTTTTAATTTACAATTTTGGTTGTGCTCATAATCGAAAAACAATACGTCGCAATTCATCGAAATAATAATCTTCAAACTTTCGCGATTGCTTAACGATCTCAATGTTATCTATTGTTTTAGTATGGCTTGAAAGATGACACTGCGGTACTACTCGACGTGTTCGATCTAAAACTCGTCGAAATGTTATAGAATGTTACGTAAACGTCATCTCAATAAAATTGGTTGTTAACTGCATCTAACGCGATAGAAATATTACTTCGCGTTCATCGATGATCGTTGCATCGTATTGTTACGTGACAAATCTATCTTAAACTTCGATCGAATGGATATTCTATCCTCGATGTAATATATATTTTTTTAAGGAATCAACGTGTTTTCTAACAAAGATGAAAATTTCATCCAACATACATAGAAGAATATACGTAATGTATTGTCGCACTAGTACTCCTAATTAACACTTCTCATGGAAGAAGTTGACTCAGAATTTATTCATCCCAATTGATTAGCCGAGCCAATAATCAAATGTTTTCCTGATCTTCGTTGTCTTCACCGAGATTTTCCTCGCTGTCCTGCCGATCGATTGCCACGAAAATGGCTACGAAGCCTTTGTTTGAGATTGTATCGTCCGTTCTAAACCTTACTAACAGCGCCTCGTTTATGGAAATAAAGTCGGTGGTATTCTGTAACAGCAATCACAATTTTTCATATAAATGAAACATTTTTAAGTATCTGTGTGTGTGCGTGTGCGTGTGCGCGCATGTGTGTCTATCTTTACGTGTTTCCATTATTTCGACATAATGCTATTGGAAACGTTCGAGAAAATTAAAGAAACATACTTACTGAATTACCGCAAAATCGACCATACGGTGGGCTAGATGCGTCTAAACCAGAGAAAACTTCAACAAAGTCATATCCACATTCGGCTTCGTATTCCAGTTGGAACGAAAGAAAAGATAAGTGAACATTTTTGCCGAGTGGTGCTTCTATCACCCAATCACAGTCAGTTCTGTGATCATAATGATAATGACCATATTTGGCGTGAGAATACAAGTGTTTCACTCTATCGGTTGCCATGAGATGACCACCGCAGGCTGTAACACGAATTAGAGAATACGTTATTGTGCGCAAAGTATCACGGCTAACAAAATATGCGCTTAAACTGAAAAATTCTTTATATATATGCTTCGATATTACACTTTGACATTTGATAAGTTAAATTATTGTACCAAAACTCATTACCGACACTGTCAGGAAGAAAACTACCTGTACTATGGGTGGCCAAAAAACCTTTTCTCTGCACAGAAGCATCGCTCTTGAAGACCATGTACATTTGATTGCCCGTTGCAAGAATTGGATGTGGTTCTTTATTACCACAAAATCTACCTAAGGTAATGCTGTCCGGTGAATCTCCGTCGTAAATAGCAATATGATCATACGCGCATTCTTGATGAGGTTCCATCTCGAAAACTTTAAAGACCTGCGCGATGACACAAATATCCTTTTTATACGTTTTCTTCTCCTAATACTTTTTTCTTTATCTTCTTTTTACCTTATATCTCTCTTTAAAACAATATATTTCCTCGAAGTGTATAATGATGTTGTACGTAATTTTGTGCAAAATAATAATACGAACCAATTTTATCCGATGACCTGGCTTTGTAGTAAAATGCCAAACGCAATCCTTACGGCCAGGATAATAATCCGGATAGTTCGGTGAGGTAATTGTTCCTACAGGCGCAGTAATCTCGTATTTGCAGCCTCCCTCTTTGCAATCGTGACCATTTTCATGAAGTGTGAATCCATTGTGGCAAGAGCACTGATAAGAACCTATCGTATTTTTGCATTCGTGCTGGCACCCACCGTTGTTATTGGCACACTCATCCATATCCGTGAAAAATATGGCAGCAAAGCCTGATTTTTGGACGCTGTTCAATAAAACGCGCAGTGCAAGTGACAAGAATATTTATTGTTCCTTCCGGTAGTGAAAGTTCCGACTGATATTTTACGTCGATATAAGATCATTTAATGTGTGACAATGCTTAAGAAATGTTTCGTTTAACATTTAAAAAAATTTTTTTTAATAAAAAATAAAATGGAAAAAATATTTTAAAATTGAAACGACTTTGCATTAAGTACTTTTGCATTACAATGCTTGTGATTTCTAATGTTCCGCGATTCCTTTGTACCTTCTGTATCGAAGACATTCTCAATTTTAATATAGCACGTAATATGTATCAACAAATGCTTAACGATTAGATTCGATTTTTAATCTTTTAAACGTTTTTGGGCAAGGATGGAAGAAGAGAGGGAGGGGGAGAGAGAGATAGCGCATTTTCTGTGAACGAAACGCTATTCAGTATTCTGCATCTATCAATTGCTCGAATAAAATACTAATGATGAAACATGAACAAATGCGTCGAGATCAAAACGTGACGAAAGGTATAAGAAAAGACTACGTCTTTTTTATAATATATAAGGATCTAATATACATATGTGAACTGGATACTAAAAAGATAAACGACGTGAAATAAAACCTGTTATCAGATGTAAAGGTAATCCTCATAAAATTGCCTTCGGATGTAATAAGTGGCGGTAATCGTGCGCCGCAAAATATCCCATGCTTTCTGAGAACGTCGTCGCCAAGCTTGCTCGCCACTTCCACAGAGTCGTACTCGCATTCTTCTTGATATACGTTGTTGCCTTCGAGATCGAAATGCGTGAAATTTAGAGTGATGCGATATTGAGGTGGAGCGATAATTTCCCAGATGCAATTTTTGTTTCCTGGATAAGTTTCGGGAAACGACGGACTCGTAATAGTGCCATTATTATCATCGAAAAATCCACCGCAAGCATCTATAAAAATATAATTTTATTACATACGGCAGAATTAAACAGATTTTCCGCCTTTAAAAGAAGGTTCCGTCGCTCTCTTTACCTTCGCAATGTTTGCCGTCAGAGTGTAACTCGTAACCAATTTTACAAGAACATTCGTATCCACCGAGTGTATTGATACAATCGTGCTCGCAACCGTGATCCGTTAACACGCACTCGTCGAATTCTTAAACATTAAAGTAACATCAGTCATCATGTACGCGATGTACAATACAATATATATGTACAATGTACATATATACAACGGTCGTACAACAAATAAACGCAAACGACATTCGTGGCGCGTACTCTTGATGTACTGTTGCTTTCGCTATTACGCACCTTTCATGAAAGTTGCCGAGAAACCAGCCTTTTGAACGGAACCATCACTGACGAACTTAACGAGCAACTTATTCCCCGTCGACTTGATATCTGGTGGTATCTTATACCCGCAATAAACGCCGATTAAGGGGGAATCGTTGTTATGTCCGTCACGCACTTCAACGTAGTCGTACACGCAATTGTCATGGTTCTCGATCTCGAAAGATTGGAACTTCAAGGCCACTTGATAATCTTGAGGTACAGACAACTTCCACACGCACTCTTTGCTGGATTGATATTCCTCTGGATAATTTGGTGACTCCAAATGCCCTACGCCATCTAATTCGACATCGCCGCCGCAAACAGCCTCGTAATTCGCCGTGAAACCACGATGGCCACTTTGCCTGCTGGATGTCACGTACATTACCAGCATACGACTTCCACTCGACACTATTGGTTCGTGCATCTTGCCACTGCCGCAATATCGACCTGAATTAAATGAACGCGGATAATTTGAGCGAATTATAAAATTGCTTCTTCCTTGCGTCATTCCTGTCTGGCTGACAGGAACATGCAAATTTATTAACGTTACATCCCTTGCGCTTCCTAAATATTCATTTACTTCTTTCGTATTCGCATTAACGAGATTGTTTGACGCAAGTACTTGGCGTGAGCTTTTTTAAAGAAAAATTTTCTCACCTAATACTCGACTCTTATACCAGTATCCATCTCGAATCTCAAGATAGTCGCTGCGGCAATAATCGCTTTTGAATATGTCGAGAGACGTGATATTCAGGACGATACGTTCGCCATGCGTCGCCGTAATCCTCCATTCGCATCGTTCTCCATCGACAGACGGAGAATTATTCGGATGGTTTGGTGATCCGAAGCTACCACTGTTCTCCTGAAAGGTTCTACCGCATTCTGCAAAAATTCACCAAGTCTATCTATTTAATCGGGTCAACGTAAATTAACCAAACGCGTACACTGGTACCCTGCATAAAATGTCGGATTGAAAAGAATTAAAAAGTATTGACATTTTTTAATACTTCTAAATTCTACTTTCTGATGCGGAGAAAAGGAAAATATTGGTTAGCATTAAACTTTACCGCGCTGACAGCGAGACAGCAGTGGTGAATATTTTGTTCTACAAATTGATAAGTATTTGCCCGCGATCCAATCCGAGATTGTTGCAAAGCAAAATTCACGACAAAATCTCATAAATGCGAAACAATACATTTGAATAACACATTTTAATATATTTCAGAGGTGAAACCAAGTGAAAAGAATTTAAAATATTATTACAATTTTATGTTTATCTTAAATCTGGTTTTTCAATGTATATTTTGTACTAAGTTATCGATCGAAAAATGTGATCTCGTAAAAGTTAACAAATACAAATTTCAACATCAAGTTTCCTCTCTTTGAGGCATTATTTAATTTTTATAGTCACAATTTGAAAATCCCAATTAAAAAGTGCACAAAAACGTTAGATTCTTACTGTGACATTTATACAAAAGATTCGTTTGTGCAATGTCGCCCTCGCTCAATCTAATTCTTTGTCCGATCTCAGGTCTCTTTTTTCCATGGGTTTCCATAGGTAAGATTGTATCCAAATAAGTGCCTTTCGAAAAGGTATTCTTTGCATAGTGCATAATAGAGTCATAGTCATAGGGTAAGCCGAGTGAATTCACTTCTTCCTCTGTCAACTTGTTGAAATTGTACTCCTGCCCTGCAAATAGACATAGTTTTTTCGCCGGAGAAAAGTCTTTCTAGAAAATTTTTTTTAAGATAGAATTTTATATAAGTATACAGGGTGGGACATTTAAAGTGTTATTATCTCCGAAAGTACGTATTATAGCAAAAAATATTTAAGATAAAAGTTATTTCTTTCGAAGAGAAGAAAGAGATAGAGATGTTAATTTAACCTTGAGTGTAGGTGACAAAGTCATGTAAAGGTTACCACCAGTTTTTTAATTGGAATCATATGATTTTCTTTCTAAAATATTATTACTCTAGTTATTTGGTATATATGTACATATATAAAAGTATTAAGATAAAGTTATCAAAAAATCAATAGTTTGCGAAATATTTTATTCTGACATTAAATTTTGACATAAAATATAAAATATTTTGTAAACTGTTCGTTTTTTGATTTTTATACCTTAATATTTTTATGTACAAAATAAAGATGAATCAATTGATATGAAAAAAACAGAATTGCTTTTCAAAAAAGTATGTAACTGCGCATAACAAATTACATAATTTTCTTTAAAGCAAGAGTATGTGTTTTCTATTATTATATATGTATATACAGGGTGTCCCAGATTACCCGTACACCCCATTTAAAAGCTAGGGATGCGATTCTATCAAAAAATGTTGTAGACAAAAGTTTTATGGTTTCGAGGGGCACATAAGACGGTGTCATTAGTTTGACCTTGAATAGTTGCTTGAAGGTCAGGTGAAAGTCACCTTCAATTTTTTAAATAGAACCGCCTACTTTTTATTGCATATTCTTGTAGCTTATCTCGAGGGCTTTCCAAAACACTATAATTATGTTTTTTCGTTAAGTACTTTCCGAGTTATGAGGCTTGAAAGTTACAGTATTTTGACATAAAATACAAAATGGTTGCTTTTAAGAAAAAATATGTAATTTTCAACATGCATCTGTATACTTTTTCTTAAAAGCAACCATGTCTTTTTTTCATACCAATTGATTCGTCTCATTATTCTGTGCATAAAAGTATTAAGGTAACATTAC
>NJRL01001037.1:21375-35092 GCA_003063815.1 Aphaenogaster rudis
GTGTGTGTGTGTGTGTGTGTGTGTGTGTGTGTGTGTGTGTGTTCGTATATATTTATTAAAATAAAATAACAAATAAGTATATATAATGATAACAATCAGGAAGTGTCAATATTTTATTTTAACTTTATTTCGACAGAAACTGCATTTTCTTCAGACTTGGCGTATTCGATAAAAAAAGACATTGATATATTATTTACCCGTTAGACCTTCTTCTTCCACCTGTAGGCCTTCTTTTAATATCTCTTCTCTATATTTTTTCAATTCTTCCAAATAGCTTTTATTCAATTTTTGCTCGCGCCATTCTGTGTCGTATTTGATATTTGGCAGTGCAATGTCACCGAGAAAACCACCTGAAATAAATCATACGATACATATATTATTATATAATTTCATTCCATCAACGGATTGAATGCACGCGTTGCGCACGTAATAAATTAGAATTTTTCCAATCTGCAATGTCGCAAGCGTATTTGCATCCCTGCGTGCATTGGTGTCCGTTTCGGTTAATTAATTAGGCACTCGCACGCGCGCACGCACACAATCACACCTCGGTAGGTATTAACGAGGTTGAAATCGCCGCGCATTCATATCCGTAAATACAGCCTCATAGCAACGAATTGCATAGCTGCAGTCACATCTGCAGTTCATCCAGCCATGTATGCATTCATACGTGTGCACAATAGGATTAAAGTAAATAACTTGCTAAAATATCGATTAACTCTATATTGGTTATTTAGTTTCTATTATCACCTTTATCATTTCTTCGACTTTTTTGCTTTTTGATATTCTGTGTAATAATTATAATAACTTGTAATAATTTTCTAATCATAGTGTGTAACTTTGATAATAAATTTTTAGAGGAAAACACCGCAAGAGTTTTAATTTATATAATGCGATATATAAAACAGATACATATATTTTCTACGTAGAATTGTAAGTGCGGCCCTGCACAGCTTCCGTATGCGAATGCATGTATATGCACAGTGCAGTCGGTTACAAACCACGTAATGCCAAACCCCTGTCCGTTTCGAATCGGTGATTTCGTGCCATTCAGGCGGGAGCATCGTCCGAATGTTCACGTAGAATAATTTCATCGATACTCCCACGTATTCATTACAAATGATAAACGCTTTTCAAATCAACTTTCCTTTTAGCCCTCGCCATATAATTTCTATATGCTATATATACCTATACATTGTCCATTTATATCTTGTGTGTTTATTTATCAAAAACGGAAAAGAATGTGATTCGCGACAGGGAAATTATTATGTTGTTTCTATCTTATTAGAGAAAAGTTTTTCCCACTGAGAGAAAATCTTCTCTCAGTAAGAACAGATTTCTCAAATCAAAAGAAGAGAATAATGAAGATAATGTCCCCAAAATGCGCTATCGTCTTGCCACGGAATCGTGGCAGAGAACCAATCGTGATGTCGGAACTGTTCCAATCTCCGAATCGATCAGAGAAGCCTCCTTTTCCATTTCCAGAACATTTGCAAGAGCACACGAGATGTAAGACAGGGATAGATAAATAGAGAGAGAAAGAGAGGGAGAGAGAAACAGATCAAACACTTTATGAAATGAAGTATACAAGAGCTACTTCTGATTAGTTGAAAAGATGGTTTTGACTTTTGCACTGAAATGCTTATGACAGCCGAACAATTTGATTGTCATTATTAATTATTATATCGCAAATACACTAATTTAGTTTTTTAAGCTGTATCTTGTTCAATATTATTAGTAACACTTTATCATTACTTTTAGTTTTAACAGTCTATTCTAATAAGCAGGATATCCTGAAATATTTAATTTATTTATAAAAGGCAGTAATTTCTTCACATTTAATCTCGTTTAAAAAAACTTTTATCTTTAATATACGAATTGTTTCCATAATTATATATGTGACGAACTATCGAGCTTACACACTCACTCAAAATACGATTGATACAGCGAGAAAAGATTTTTGGCCTTGAATTATCTTACGTCAAACCCTACCAGTAGTGGATTTATTACTTGTAAGATACTAAGAGGGAAAACAAAGACGATGCATAAAACCATGAAAAAGAGAGTGAGAAATGCTCGATATTCTCGTTGTCAACATTCCGACTCTCAACATGCAACATACGACGTACCGTACGCATGTATTATCACATATGTACGTCCGCGGATTACGTGAGTATGTGTACGAATATGTGCTGTATTGATTCGAATGGAGAAGCCTCTCGCATCGCGCGGCGAGTCTCTATCGCGTCGGATTAAACGCTTGCGTACACTACTGACGTCAATTTTATAACTGCTTTCTCTTCGTTCTTTTTTTTCTTTCTTGCCCTGCGCGCAGTAACATGTAGTATTCAATAATGGTTTTCTTTTATTGATTGAATAACGATAATTTACACCAATTCCTCGTCAATTCTCTCACACAATTCGATCGGTCTGCACGACGCACGGTAGAATCTCGTGAAGAAGGAGGTTCGTTCTTGTCAAACGAAGCGTGATCATTGATATCGTGATTATCGAGCAATTCAATATAAATATTCACATTTACTTGTTTTTAAATAATTTATATTGAATACTGCAATTGAGAAAATGTCAAAGATTGGTAGTGAATCGTCACATTTTGATTAAATATTCTAAAAAATTATAAAATATTAGTATTCATGGAATTATTAATATCCGCCTTTTCTTATTATTACTCATAATTGGGTGTCACACCTGACAGAGATGAGAAATCGCCAAGTTTAGAAAAAAAAGCTTCTCTATACAAATTATTAAGACACAAGTTTCACAAGTATTGATATATTCATTTTCTATCTTCGATGACTTTTCAACTATTTATGCAATGATTAAAAAGACTATCTTTGTCTCTTAATGTTACAGCATAGTATAGTACAGAAGGCCAAGCTTACAGCAAAGGCTTGGCCTTCTATACTTTTCTCATCAATTCTACATTGTTCATCTGCCACACTCTTACAGTTAGTACCGTTCAAGAACTGTACTGCATTTTTTCACGCTCTCTCTCTCTCTCTCTCTCTCCCCTCCCCTCGCCCCTCCCCCCTCTCTCTGGCACATTTTCAATACGCGCGATGCTCCACACTTTTGATAGGCCGGGTCCATGTATGATATATGTACGAATATATTTATACTCAATCATGAACGGATTCTCTCTACAATATATTGTACATCGAAATACAATATATCGTATCGAAAAGAAGCGCAAAATGAATGAAACTTTACATCTCATGATATGTAAATATATATAAATAATGCAAATTTTAAACTTGAAAGAATACTCAATGTGAATGATAATATAACATGTATTATTTATTCAACATTTTAACTTAAATATACAATAAAAACTGTATTCAAGTATCATATCCATGGCATTGGGCTTACATTCTGTATAGATACGCGATAAAGTTTTTGCTCGATAAAGTAATCATTATGTAGTACATAATGCCGAATATGCGAATACGCAGTTTCCACACTAATCACAAAAATAGACTGTTTATTAAGAAACGATTCCTCTTGAGGTGACTGCCACTTTGTTATATGTCGCGAGCGATAATAAGCTTGTGTCAATAATGATTCATTGTGTTTACGACATTCCTCAATAACCTCATTTTTGTCTGGAAACAATGATCGTTGTAACGGTGATTTGTAGAATTGATCTCAATCATAAGAAATGTAAATAACAAGTATTTCTAGTTGGCAATTCTATCCTCTTTCTTGCTACTCTTCCATCATCGTTCGTCTTTCACACAAGGTGAATATTCGATCTAATCCCAAAGGATAAGTCCTCATCACGTCCGGCTTCTACGTCACTTTCCACTTCCTGAGTTTGATTCGATCGAATGCCATAGTTTCACGTTCATTCATAAAATATGCGAATACCAAATAATTATTTCCTTTATCACACACAAGTCTCTAAAAATGATAAGAAAAGAGATCATTTCTAAGATTCGGATGTAGGGACAATATAATTGTGAGCAAAGAGACAGTTGTGACTATAAAAAGCGATGATCGCGCGCACGCGAGAAAGAGAGGGAGAGAGAGAGAGAGAGAGAGAGAGAGGGTGTGCGTGTGTGCGTGGGCGTGTGCGTGTGTATGCTTAAAAATATACAAATAATATTGTAACAATGTGTTTATGAACTATAAACGTTTCAAGTATAACGGAGCTAAAACAGAACTCGATAATTATATGTCATATATTATTTTATCCATCTAATTGAGCACAACATATATTGAAACAACTATCGAGTCTGCCAGCTTGCTTACCATATCCAGAGCTTGAATGCTCAATAAACATTGTTCTAAATAATGGTAAGACAAAATCTCGTTTCCTCGTCTGGAATTAAAGAAAAAGCCTCACAAACTGCGTGCCAGAGGCGTGCCAAGGGTTAAAAGGTTATCTCTCGACGTGATAATCAAGCAAACAGAAGGAAAGCAAGGCGAATGGCATGTTACATGGCTTAACCAAGAGGTTCGAAGAGAATCAATTCACATTGATTTATAAACGACTAACTTAAATAATGCTTTTTATATCTCTCATAGATTTAATTTTATGATTACATCTCGCTGAAAATTATTTTCAATTACTTATAAATATGAAAGAAAATTATTTACTAACGTTTTCTCGATAACATGTGATTTATATGTTTTTGTTATATTATCAGCATTAATTATTGCAAACAATGAACTTGTAAGCAAACTGTTGTTAAGAACCACATATCTCATTTATTTTGTAATTTCTATTGCTTCCTATATCTTTTATAATCGTATAACTTTGGCAAACTTATGTTCGGTACTACATGTTTTGTTGTAATTGGCTAATCAGCTTGTTTAAATATAATATTAAAATAAGTTTACAATAGAATGTTGCGCGAATGTGATTTAGCGTCAATATTTTCCACGAAACATTCAAGTATGCTCGTTCATTCGATAGTTAGATATTAGTCATTAGATACAGTCATTCGATATGTAATTTTACACCTTGCGGTATAAACTTACGTCGTAAGACATGTTTTGATATCACTATCAATTACATTCTATAAAATGTGTATAAATTTGTGAAGATATCGTGCATGATCATGTATACATAAATAATCTGCATAATATCTTTTCACGCTCGACTGTGATGTCAAAAATTTTGATTTTAGTAAAATAATCAGTAATGGAAATGCATGATACTAATAATATAACTGATCAATTTATTCGACATTATCTGTCGCATTGCTATTAATTTTCCGACCGTAAATATTTTTTGCACGTTTAAAGTTGTAATAGTTGGAAACGTAGACTATACTTTTTAAGACTATGTAAACATACTTGTCTATACTTTATCAAAATTTTTTAATTTAGAGAGGAAAACAATTAGGACGAAAGCAAGTACCAAACAACAAATAGAAGAAAGACAGGAGAGAGAGAGAGAGAGAGAGAGAGAGAGAGAGAGAGAGAGATGGCAAAAGAATACAGAGAACACAGATGAAAAAAATAAATCACGAACGTATGTTTTGCTGAAAAACAAAAATTTAATGTGAAACAAGTTCTTTGAGCGAAAATTTTTTGAAAAAACATGCACTTTTGCCCTGCAAAATATATATTGCTTGTTATGGGTAATTAAACTTTTTTACAGATAAAATAAATATCAATGCTTTTGAGCCTCTTCATTTGGAATGTTTTCAAACTTTTAAAGTTGCTCAAAACGAATATTGCGAGGAGAAGATATTCGATGGATTGAATCGCTCGAAAGTTCAAGAAATGGTAAATGTAGAGTCATTCAAAGACGAGATACGGTAAGATTCATCGAGTGCATTTTTAGGCGAGAAATCACAGCGCATGCAGTTAGATTTTATGTACATACAATCGAGAGAAGAGAAGAGCGCGTGTCCGACAACACCATGCAGTAGGACGCATTAGCGTTACGAGAACACGCGATCTCGACGATGTTCAAGCGGCCAACTTTTCTTCAGCCTTCTAGAGCAACATAGAGAAGTGCGACATGCTTTTTCCTCATTAATAAAACATAGTGGAACGTAGTATACTGATCTTTGTGGAAACTTTCTTCAAATCTTTCGAATAATTGGAAGCTAAACATTTCGTAAACCGTAACAGGAAGAGAAACTTTTTAGGTTGCAACTCTTTTGCATGAAATAATTATGTTAATAAATGGATATACCTAACGAATAATCTATTAGAGATTACTACCTAAAAATTCACATGGTGATAGCACCACGCATACGATATATCAAAATTTATCTTTCTCTTTTCATATATATACATATGTATGTATATACGTATGTACATACATATCTGTCGCAATAGTAATTTCAATTTACCAAGGTGAGTGATCTAATGTGGAAATCTCTAATTGTGGAAAAATTTTATTAATTTAAAAAGCGTGGTAAAAGTAAATCTGAAAATGCAATTCCAATGCGAAACAAATTGTATTCGAATTGGAAATACAAACCTACTGGTCGATCGATTATGCGAAACATCGCCGGCTTTTAATCTCCATTTAAGTCGTTAAAATTCTCCACGAAGAACGAAGAATTCAAAGACTACCGCTAGCAATCTACATTTATATTCTACGATTATATTTGCAAACATCGAACGGAAGATTTACCATTTTTTCTGCAATTAGCAATAATCGATAACGATCAGCGTCGTATCGATTGCCCTTTTGTAACGATATACATATATATCGCTTTTTTACTTTATTATTATATTTCTCAAAGATTAATCGGCTCTTAAAAAATGAAATTTATAGACAAAAAGAGAACGGCAAAAAGCGAGGAAAATGATAATGCACTTGAAAGAAACGTAATTGTTTGTCCGAATTTTTTATAAATTATGTTATTTACAACGATTAGCATCATCCACACATATTCTAGTGTATTAAATCTACAATTCTATTTAAAGGAAAATTGTGCTCCAATTTTTTTTTCAAATCAAGCCAACACCACGTCTGAAAAATGTGCCGTGCCATATCGTTCTCCATCCCCTTTTTTCACTCCACTGCTCTGACTCGTCTACAGTTCTCGAGACATTTCCAAGATAATCATTTCGAGAGGATGAAAAGACGTCCCTACCTCTTTACTCTGGCAATCCTCAAGCCTTAGTGTCAAATTCATGTTGAATACAATGAGGTAGGTCTCTAGAGTTCTAAAAGAAAAGGAATTTTACCTAACGGAAAACAGAGACCATTCATTCGAGAATATAATTTCTCTTTTAAAGGCCAAAAACATTTTGTCTTTAATTAGCTATCTATTTATTGCCTGTGTTTGTTTGATGCCAATTATCTTAAATTATCTCTGCCGTTGAATTGATTTTTTTAAATATGTTTTGTGTATTTTATGAACACAATAAGTAGAGTCAGAAGTCAGAAGACTATATCGAGTGCCTAAAGTGTTTTGATAGGCAAAGGAGATACGCTGAAGAATTAGTATGTTTTAATCATATATTCAACTTGTCCTTGAATTAAAATTTTAATAAAAAGCAAAATATATTTGAAATTAAAGAAAGAAGCAGATATACGTTACTCGTATTCGCATTTCTAAAAATTTGTTTTCCTTCTCACTTTCAGCCATCAAAAAATCTATGTCGGCACATATCCATTGTTTCCCTTGCGCAAAAAATTTACTCGATTTAATATTAATAATTACATTTATTTTTCTATAAATGCGTGCACTTTCTTTAGACAATCCAATGTATAATTATCACCTTTCTCTCTTTACTCTTTGTACTTACCTGCCTTGCAAATATCAATGTCTAAATCTCCAGTGATAATGTGCGGAAACTTGGCGTTGAGTAATTCCTCGACGGAGAACTTACGTCGTCGTTTACCGCGCTCATTCTCATCAGAGTCATTTTCAACGGCTCGGCAATCGACGATCTTGGCCAGCAAGTAGACGATTGCGAGTACCAAGAATGGCCTCATCTCGGGATTATCGGATAAAATATCGATACGACGGCGACGACGGCGGCGGCGGCGACGACGATGACGACGACGACGACGACGACGACGACGACGAGGGCAACGACGACGACGACGACGACGACGATGACGGCGACGACGACGACGGCGGCGACGGCGAAGACGACGGCGACGACGACGACGACGACGACGACGACGACGACGACGACGACGACGGCGACGACGACGACGACGACGGCGACGACGACGACGACGACGACGACGGCGACGACGACGACAAAAAGAGTCTCTCAAATACCAGTTGGGTCATAACAAATCAAACGTGCTACTGTTCGCGCATATACATTTTTATATCAATGAAAGGAATTCGGCCATACAAATGTAACGTTTATTTTTCGACTTGAGCAAATCATTGATCACATTAGCATCCCGCACGTTTTCATCTGGCGATGACACGTGAGGACAACTCGTAAGAGACGCGGAAGAACGGAATTCTCGTTTACGCGGAATGTCTACATATACATTCAATTACCACGCGTTATCCCGAACGCATAATTTGGCCCGACTAATAAACAATTAAAATTCACGTTATGATTCGCCGGACGGAGCGAACGGCAATCATCCTTGCGTGGAGAACATGGAGAACAGACTGATCGTATCCCTCACGGCAGACACGAACGCGTCGTTCGAAAGCGCGCGCTCATACTGACATTAAGTCGAGAGAGGGATGGAGAAGGAGGGGGATATATATGTGTATCCAGAGGGGATGCCAACCAGTCCCCTCCTCGCAAACTGCACAGCACGAGGGTGGCCGAGACACTGACCGAGCTTCCGCACTTGAAAAAATGGGAACGGATCCAAGAGATTTCTCATTGCATAAAGATATACGAATATTCTTAGGGTCGGGAGGGAGAGGATCGAAACAGAGTTTCATTTAAACGATATAATATATTACGATATAATATAATACCAGTCTGCTGATAGCCGTTCGTGCGCTATGACTTAATTTCTGTGTGCGAAATAATTTTTTGACTACCTTAATTTTATATGACGACTATTTTATACTTTACATTTTTATTCAACTATGACACTCTGCACATTTCTCTGGACTTTGACATATTTTTGGAACATTGTCATTTCCATTGGATGTAATTGTGTATGATCCATATAATTAATCTTAATTTAATCACTTGAGAAGGACCAGAATCCATGGTCGAAACGTCGTGACATTTTAAATTAAAATAAAATTGGCCAGTAGTGTCAAAACAAATCTCCTCTTTGATATAATATATTCTAATAATATTATTTGATAAAATAATAAAATTTTATTATTACATGAAAACGTGCATGTGTTTCACTATATTAAACGATTGTCTTCGATTTAACTACGTCTTTTGATGATAGATCCGTGACTTATTGAATATTACAATTAATCTACAATTATTGCTGGTTTAGAAAAAAAACAAGCCATAACTCATTTACATTGCAATAATTCCCTGAGAGATACAAGACACAGAGATATTTAAAATAAAAGACATATGATCTCAAACAAGTACTTTAATTGTTTACACACGGTCACGGACGCAAGCGCACATACGTGCACGCACGCACAAAAGTACTATTTAAATATGCACAAAAAATAATAAACTTGTGTTGACCATTTAAGAGAATTATGTCAATAAATATTCCAAAAGGATTCAGGGTTGCGTTTGGTCCTGCGCCCTTGGAACACGTGTTTCATATCCCACGCGACAATCCGTATCGGTCAAGTATCGAGTTGCAGTCATGAGATCTGCACCCTGTTATGATCTCTGCTCATTTGCTTCAAAAAGATAAGTATATAATATTAATAAGAATCATTAATAATATAAAAGTCAGAAAGCAAATTTTTTTCATTACCCTCTCATTCTAATTCACCCCTCAACAATTTCACTGCTTAACATTGGTTGTAATTGTGTGACAATAATATCTGTGTGTGTGTGTGTGTGTGTGTGTGTGTGTGTGTGTGTGTGTGTGTGTGTGACCCAAAGAATAATCTAATAAAAAATGAAATAAAATCTTCCTTCGTATTTTCTACACGATTCGACATCTTTTGTTTTCTTTTTTTAATAATGTGGAAGATCATTTTCGCGAATTGCAAATTGTCAAAAAATTATTTGGTCTCGTCTGAAATGAATTTCGTTACGGATTAATTCTCATTATAAAGCAAAAATTCAGACGCGCATTTACTTTCGCAAATTTTTCGTGATTTTTTACAAAAAACGAGTATTTTTACTCTTGTCTATATTCTTAAGAAATTGAAAATAGATTCACGAAAATTAAATTGATAATTAAGTGACAGCAATTCAGATGGTGTACCAAATACAAATGGAAATTCCCTGCAATCGTAAAAATGTTTCATAAAAAAAGTCTATCACTTGTATATCATATTTGAATATTTGATATACTATGCGAGAAAACTCATTTTTCGTTTCTTCGATCTTTTTCTTTTTCATGCAACCTCTTGTAATATAAGTATTATAGATAATACGTTATGTCTTCTCCTTTCATTAATTATTATTAATTTTAAAAGAATTAAATTTATGAATGTGATGTTCTCTTGCATAGAGATATACATCTGGAAATATAGAACAGATTGATGGCAGAGCAATCATTTGTCAAACAAACAACCAGGGTACGTATTATGAATTTATTCGGAAACGATTCCGTTCGGAATGATAGTCACTTGTTCTATGCTTGTCTTTGTCGTTTCCTTGTAGTTTTCCTATCTTTGTCCTGTGTTTTTCGGAATCATTCCGAACGGAATCATTTCCGAATAAATTCATAATATGTGCCCAGGGTAGCGATCAGGTAACTTTTCCCCTAGGGCGGAAACGTGAAAAGTGAAAAGGTTCATGTAACTATCTCTTTCTATTGATGTTGAATAGAAAGAGATAGTCACTTGAAACTTTTCACTTTTCACGTTTCCGTCCTAGGAGAAAAGTTACGTGATCGCTGCCCTGGTCCTACGATTTCCGGACCTTTTATCATCTCGTATATATTATAAGAAATTTCGAGTGGAAAAATATTACACTAAATGCGATAGCAGCAAGGACAAGAGACATAAATAAATCATTTCATAATATGTCGCAGTAATGCAATATAGTCCTTTGGAGAATGAAAACGCAAATGAAAACACAAGAAGGAAAAGTAAAAGTCGCGATATTTTATTTCAATAAAAGTGGATATTCATCAAGGGGGGAGTCTTGTGCAGAAATCGAAAAAATAAGGTGTTTTTAGGAATTTTTTTTAAGGAAAACTATTTACTCAATCGTTTTAAATTTTGAACACACAAAAGATATATATTTTATGAATGGCTGTAAAATTTTACATCCATATTGAGCTCCTTCTCCCGCTATTACATTTCAACCAATGATCGTCCGCGATGACATGGTCAATTTGCGGGAGTTCTCATTTCCGTTCTATAGGACTGAAATTAAAAATTCAAAGTTCGTTTTACTCGTTAAATATTGTTTTTGGTACTGAACCACTAATATACCTCAAAGTGTGAAAATAACAAAATGGCGGCCTGTCAAAGTAAAAGTATCGATTTTTACCAAAAATTTGCATCGTTTTCAGGGAATTACAAAAAATTGGTTAAACCATAAATTTTTTTACAGTTTCAGTACCAAAAGAAATTTGTTTTGAAGATCTGTGCCAAGTTGGAAGTCAATCGGTCAATTAGAAAAAAATGATTTGACTCGCAAATTTGAAAAACGTCTCAGTCGACACATTCGCAGTAGCTACTATGTAACTAGAAAATAACGAATACATCATATAACAGTTATGTTACAGTTGTGTAATTTTTCTGTCTTCTTCTACATAACTGCTTCAGTCGACACATTCAGTTGCTGCTATATAACTAGAAAATAACATAAAATACATAACGAATATATCATAACAGTTATGTTAGAGTTGTGTAATTTTACTGTTTTCTTTTACATAACTGCAATGAATGTAACATATATGTAACATTCATGAATTATGAAGTCATATATTTAACATGTATATACCATTACTTGTACTTTTGAATGAGGGCAAAATTTTTATATAACGAGAACGTAAAAATTACCTTCACATTATATAAAGCGTGATTTAGTTTATATAGATGTTACATATTAGTTATATTACTGTGTCGACTGGGGTTGTTTCAAGAAAAAAACGCGTTTAAAGTTTCAAGTGTACAAAACAATTAGTTTATCAATACGTCAATCAAGAAAGCTTTTATTAGCACCAATTGTTAAGGTACATTTTCACGCTGACGCTCGACGCTGGATTCGAGCGTCAAATCTAGTCACGTGATACATTTTTGAATTCTCGCATAGAGTGAAAAAAGCTAAACTGTGTTTAGCTTTGACGCTCGACGCTCATTTCAGTCAATCCAGTGGTTAGGCTATATTTCGCGTCCCTCTGAACCCAGATAGCACAAACCTTCTAAAAATGTCCATAGAACATTCTAAGAACGTTACAATGTTCTTAGAACATCCTATGGACATTCTTTGGATATCGTGTGTTATCTGAGAATTTTTAAACAAATTTATTATTGTTAAAAACTAATATTCGTATCAAGTACATTTTTCAGAATCAGGGGAGGAGCAGGTAATAGTAGGTAAAAGGTGACGGGTCGCACGGATCGCGGTTTCGCGCGCGGCGCGACCGCAGGTTGGATGATCGCCTCTAGCTCCGGTAATATGACGAATTTTGTCAAACCGCTTTGGAAACATATTCTCAAGACTTCATACTTAAAAATTATGCAATAAAAAAATATATTTTTACAAGATTTTACAAAGAACTCCTTCCTTAAAGAAAAAAAAACGATATAAAATTTGGCGACAAGATACGCACTGACATGCATTCATTCGCTAGGTCATAGCTTAGTAGCGGCTTGACTTATTGCTAATAATGATCAACGCACGCGCATGCTTCATCGGAAAGGATATATTGTCATATACATATGTTATATGAATTGATCCCAGACAACATAAAGCCCAAAATCGGGACATTAAACGTCTGAAAGACATCTTTAAGACATCTTATGTTCCGATTTTGTGTTGTCTGGAATGTATATGTATTATCGACACCGCGTCGATAAATTGTGTATTCATACATATATATAGGGTGTCCCATTTTAAAAGATCCAGTGCTATATCTCGCGAACCAATGATTTTATTGAAAAATGTTTCAAGTAAAACTAATACTCTGTTTCGAAGGGGACATCTTATGATCGACAGAGGTTTTTTCTAGGTGGATGTTCTTGATGCGTGGTCTACAATAGAAGTAAGCGTAAGAGTAAGAGTAGGATTAGGAAATAAAATAAATTTAATTCGCTCATGCCCTTACTCCAGCGCCTATGATTGGCTCCCTCTTACTCTTACTTCTTACTCCACGCTTACTCCACGTATTGTAGACGACGCTTTAGATTTTAAAGTGATCTTTGTTTTTTTAAATGGAATCATATGATTTTCTTTATGTAATTTAATTCCTCCATGCAGTTATTTGGCATATAATGAAAGAATTTAAGGTAGAATTATCAAAAAATCAATAGTTTGCAAGATATTTTATATTTTATTCGCTGGTATATTTTGACATGAAATATAAAATATCTTGTAAACGATTCTTTTTTTGATAACTGTACCTTAATACTTTTATGCGTAGAATTGTGGTATATGAATCTATTGGTGAGAGAGAGAGAGAGAGAGAGAGAGAGAGAGAGAGAGAGAGAGAGAGAGAGAGAGAGAGAGAGAGAGA
>NJRL01001038.1:7549-32450 GCA_003063815.1 Aphaenogaster rudis
GTGACAACCACAGGACGTGGCTGTGACAACCACAGAACGTGGCTGTACCAAATGTTACTATTATTGTGGTTGTGGCAACCTTATCGTTTTTTCCGTGTATTGTTGTAAAAGTTTAATTTTTCAGATGTCAGTATTTTTGCTATAAAAATTCTGTTGTTAAATGAATAGAAAGTGATCACAATGACATATTCGAAAAAATTAAATTTAATAAAAAATGACCATTGTGGTCAGTTTACTTGGATTCCGATAAGTTCCAAAAGTGGAGATCTCCTTTACCGTTTTCTATATATTTTTCTCTAAATATTTACCCATTGTTGTCCAAAAACTGGAGGTACATCCTGTGGCCTTCCCTTGTAAGACGTTCTCCCTCTCAACACTCAGAGGCCAATTGCAAGCTCCCTTAAAATACTATAATCCAATAACTTCGTGTATTTGTTAGAATTAATTCCGTTAGATTGCTCTTTAATATACATATATCATATCTGAAATGAGTCTTTTATGGAAATTATGTTCGAAATCCAAAATTTTAGTATTATTCCAATTAAATGTGTGCTTAAAATGTAAAATATGTTCAGACACAACGGAGTGTTTGAATTGATCCAACTTAATGTTATTTCTATGTTCCTTCAATCTCGTATTTAGCTGTCTCTTTGTCTGGCCTACATAAGAGGCATTGCAATCGACGCAAGGAATCTTATAAATTACATTATTATTCGCAAAAAAGGAAGTCTTATTAATTATAATATTAATTTTAAATATAATGAATTTTAAAAGTTTTTGGAATTTTAATATTCCCATATTTATAAATTTAAAATTTTTTCTATTTGGATTTGTAACGTTTTTTTTTTCAAATTTTAAACAAGTGATTACAAGCATGACATGAAGCAATTTTTGTCATTTTCATTTTCATTTTAATGCCAGAAGCTTGCAGCACCCAGCTACAGATTTTTGTAAATTGTGCGCGACATCCAGCTTTAGGTCGCGCGCTAAAATCGCCGGCTGCGAATGTGTTAATTACTAATAAAATTAAAATCAAGTCAGAGTACGAATAAAACTAAAAACGTGTCACCGATGCGATCGTCCGATTAGAATTTCTAGAGAAGATCGTCTGCTTAGTTAATCGATGAAAGAAAAGCACTTCGGATTCTGCGGAAACGTCGTCAGGTAGATTATCCTCTTTTCGCGCGAGTTCGACTCGTGATTGCGCGCAAGGGAGAAGATGATTTCCAAGGAAATCGCCGTGACGGTGTCCCGTGGTGAAAGAGGACCGAATTGTCGCTACGGGAGTCAAATGACAGTAGTGCGATGGACAATTGCCGCGAATCGAGACGGAGACTAAGTCCCGGACAAAAGATCCACATGAAATCAAACTGCGAGATCGGAAACCGCTTGAAATGGGAACGGAGAGAAATAGTGCAGAAAGCTGGATTTCCGGGCGATCTTATTATTATTATTTCTTGTGAGGCGCTACTTCCGGAGTAATTATGAAATACTTTGACGAATCGGTTAGCAATGCATGGGTCAAACGCGACCGAAAACAAAACCGCACAGAGAGTCAAGTAGAGAGGTTCGCTAAGAGAAAGAGATCGATGCATTGCGCAAATAGAGTTCGCGGTATTATTCTTATATCTATTAAAAGTACTTTAAAGTTAAGCTTCTGGATTCGACTTCGTTCCCATAATACAATAGAACACTTTTTAACACAATGACTGCCATTGTTAGACAATTTTGTCTTCGATTTTTACATCAGCATGTTATCATAACTAATTATATTCATCCTTCATTAAAACTTGTAATAAAATGTTTATTTCCCTCTCCAAAAAATCGAGTCGGCAAATAGCTAGCATTCATCTATAGATCGCCAACTGCGAGTTAATTCGTATTGGTAGTCAATTTGGTAGTGTATTTGGTAGTCAAAACGTGTTGTAATCAACTCAAAAAATCGAATAATATTAAAATTCGAAACGAAAGCTCGACCTGTTTGAGTATCGGAAGATTAATCGACATAACTTGTGTGTTCATATTACGTTATTTTAGGCAACATGATGCAAAAATGTGAAATCTTATCGTCGATTTATCTGTCATAGAAATACACGACGAATTCTTTTCTCGTGAGAGTCAACTTGAAGATCAAACTCATCGAAATCCGTCCGGTTTCTACCAGTTTCCCCGTGCCACAGATAATGGATATTGCTGTATCAAGGTCGCGATAGATGACAGCGATTGCGAGAAAGAGAAAGATAGAAAAGTAGAACGCCGCTGGACCGTGTCGATTTCGTCACGAGCGCACGAGTATCATTTTTATTACATCTTCCGTCGACAAGAAGACGCAATGTTCGTGGTAGACAGTGCCAGAGGCGCGAGATAAGCATGCCCTTTTTGCATCGCATCCAATACAGAAAGTTATCAAGGGCTAATGATCCACTCGGGATCAACTCCAATTAATGGCGACGCCCGAAAGATACAACGGGGTAACGTCGGACGATTACGGTTTCACAATATAATGAGAATGATAACTCAAATCTTCTAATTCTCACTGCAAAAACCAAATTACAAACATATGAAATCTTTTCGAATGTAATAGATATATTCATAATGACTGGTGCACATTAAAGTCGTACGATCAGTGTGTTGTACATTGATCTAACCTGAGTGTAAAAGTGAAATGTAAATATCTCAAATGACAAAATGTTTGTTATAATTATATTTTACCCAATACATATTTTTTTTTTACCAAATAGCGCAATAAAGTACATTGAGGATTTTACGGTTTAACCCATTTATATAATTTATATTAAACATAGGTCGATTTGTGTACGATGGCTTTACCAGTGCACATTAGTCCAACCGAATTCGCTATCAAATATTTCGTAGTGGACGAATAAGAATTTTTATCCGAATAAAACAAAGTTTATACGTATAGTTTTTGAACTGTTAAATTCGTAATGTCAAATTATACCCAATTTGAGTTATTTTTTATCATTTCTATAGGTCGCCACTGTTCCTACTCAAAATATCGTTAATTTAACTAAAATAATGGAGTTAAACAATTTAACTCAAATGTATTAAATTTGATTCAAATTTAATTTATTATACATTTTTTTACGTCATCGTTATTCATATTTTTTGGATATTAGACGCTGTTTACTTGGAAATTAAGCAACTCAACCACAAAAATGAGTTAATTAGATGTGGTTGCTTTTTTAACCACATGTTAAAATAATAAATTTCGACACACGTGGAAGTTAAAAATAACAAAATGTTAATTAACTTAAAGAATTGGTTTAACTTTCATCTTTTAATATTTAACAGTGTGTATTTACGTTTGTATACAACCTTCGCAGAGACGACTCCGATGCGTATCAAAATTCACGATCATGCAAAAGGATCATCACTAATTGTGATTAGAAGAGTCGAGAAAACGCACAATCGTCAAGGAATCTTTTCTAAAATGGAAAGATTTTATTCGTGGCAATATCGACAAACATTGGCGAACGTTGGTGAACGTCGACACAAAAATTCCAGTCCGTAACATTTCGCATTACGGTTCGGAACTCGAGGGACTCGCGGAAACTGCCTCAACGATCTCGTCGCGCCAAAGGTCAGGAAATCTCGCGACGCCGTCGATGACCGCGCGAAATTACTTCGTCCCGGATAGAATGGCGCCGTTTCACAGTGGAATCAACCATCGATCCAACTTGCATCGAAGTTGGTTAAATATACGAATAAAGTTCTGTTAATGAGTAAAGAATAATCCGTTGTTTGAACAAAAAACTTATTTGTGCACTACAAATACGGTATCTTAATATACATGACTTGAATTTATTTTGATATGTACATCATAGAACTTATTATGTGTTAATCCGATATTATATGTAATTGTAAAAATATACATAGTAATTGGTATTATTTCTTATTACCGAGATAACTTTAACCAAGTTGTATTACTTTGTAAGATAATTGGGGGGAAGACGCCAAACAATTTGTATTTAATTTATAAAAGAAATAATATATGTATTTCGATTAATTAAAAAATATATTTGTTATTTAAAGAATACAGCATTAGAAAACACTATAAAATGAACATAAAGTAGTAGTTAACTCTTATAAACTTACAAACGAATTCCGAATCATGGTTGCTTGGCAGCTTACCCTATTTGGCATCTTCCTCCCAATTACCTTATTGTAGAATGGTGAAAATGTTCCGGGATGGTTAAATATCTCGTAAACAATGCATTTTTGAAAAAAATATTTCCTATAAAAGTTGTAAAGCTTCAAGAGATCCATTTGATGATATTATTCTAGCGCACTCGCTGTTCTCTTTGAGATGGTTTTGGGAGTGGCAAAAAATCTTAAATAGAAAGTAGGATCAAGTGGTACCTCTTTGAGCACGAAAAAAATAAACTTGTCTAAAATATTTTTAGAGGTATTCAAGATAATTGTTTCAAACCAATGAGTATACAAAAAGTTACGGGATGATTGAATACGAATTTTCAGAATCCGGAATGATATTATACATATGTATATGTTGCATTCGAAAAAGTTTATTAGGATTATCAATGCAATGTACCAGCTGCATATTAAGATTTGTCAACAATTTATAAAAAATGTACACACTAATGCACAAAAAATCTCTTTTTGTGCTAGATTTTTAGAATAATTATACGTATATTCTTGTTTTGATTAGGTTGCTAGAATCTATCTGTAATCTCTGTTATCGAATAAAATGATAACTACAACGCGAATAAAAATGCGAATAGCAATGAGGATATGTAAGCAATAATGCGAAACTAGCAAATATTAAATTTTATTCAAATACCGAATTAAAAGAATTCATTATAATTATAAAATGTCTCCAAGCTAGTTCACCGTAAACCGCGAAAAGCGAGTGCACTTGCCTCGTTCCGAGGGCACCGCGAAGTACCAAGGTGGACCCGGGTCCACGGACAAGGAGAACGAAGATAATGGGGCGGAAAGGGGAAAAGAAGGAAAGACGTGAAGGGAGAGAGCGATGGGAGGGAGGAAGGGGGCGAAAGGTCAGGCTAGAGAAGAGACGTAGGGTAAACGGGGGCGGGTTACGGGCGCCCGGATCACGGGCGATGGAACCAAGAAGGTTCGTCGGAGTGGCGAGAGACGGTGGGCGAGGGAGGGGGAGGGGGAGAAAGAGGAGGTTAGTGTGGTGCACGTTCTTTGTCCGATACTTCACGGAGAACGGACGCTCTCCTCCGTTGCTTCTGGTCGCGCAAAAACGAGTCTAGTTTCTTAGGAGCGCGCACTCCCTTCTCTCTCCCTCTCTCTCTCTCTCTTTTTCTCCGCTCTGTTCTCCTCTCCTCTCCTCAGCGCGATGTGGCGCGGCGCGGCGCGGCGCGACGGCGGTTAGTATTTCGCTTTTTGCCGGCATTGTAATCAAGGAAGGGTTAGGTGAGTTTTTGTCGCCCCGCCGCGCACCACCCCTCCGTCCCCCCTTCCTCGGACAAAACACCGGGCAGATGGACTGACTCGCCGTTCGAATCTTTCCCTCCTCCCCTTCTCGTATCCTCCGCGCTTCTCTACGGTTCTGTTCCTCGGCCTCGTTCTCCTTATCCTTCGCGTCCTTTTACCCCGTTTCGCCACGGCAGCGCAGCCCCCTAACACGCCCGGCTCTCCTTTTTATACTTTGTGCCACTTTGCACCACCGCTCGTGCGCGCCTGTCGTTCCTTGCCCCCCCCCTTTTCCTCTCATGCTTTCTCTATCTCTTGTGTTTCTCGTAGTATGTGTCTTTGTTCGATCTCTAATCTTCTCTCTTTCCCTCTTTCTTTTTCTTGGCTCCCTCATTGCTTCGTCAAACCGCGCCAAAAATCCCCTCAGGACGATCAACGAGCGACTCACCCCTCGAAGAAGCGTTTGAGAAAAAGCGGGTTTTCGCTCGATCAGCGAGAAACGAGAAAATTCCGAAATGATAAAGGAAGCATAGATGTGCTAAGAGGGACGGGATTAAATTATCGATCAATGAAATAAAAATTATTTTTGATTGCAAAGTTCTCAATTTTTATAATATTAAATTTCTAAAAAAATATAATATTATAAAGAATACACTGTATTCTATATATATTTTACACGCATATATCCTGAGAGAGAGAAGCAAGACTATTAAATCAAAGAATTAAATTTTCTCGAGGAAAATCTGTAGAGATTCAGAATCAGAGATACTGTTTTTGATAAATCGAAAAATAAAAACGTATTAAAAAATGAATAAAATAAAAATGAATATGGACATTGGACGCGAACGAGATTCATTGTTCTGTTTTGTAGGAAGATCACTGTCCTAGTTGAGAGTGTTAAACGGTCTTCGAATGGAGATCGTTTAAAATCGTCACTGGTATTGGTCGGGAAAGTAATCTTAAGTCCCAAGGGTGCAACCCATATCCCAACCCCTCGATGAGGAGTTAACCCCTACCTCATGTCGCGGCTTTACGATTACCGTTGAGCGGCTGGACGAATTATTACGAGGGTACATTTCGCGCCATTTTAAGGACATCACACACATTATGCGGTGATCATTAATTCCAAAATTAAGATCATTTAAATTTCCTATATCTATTCAATTTCTGTTAATTTAAATGTTTTAATAAAATCAGAAAAAGGATCTAAATTCATGTTATAATAAATAATGCGGAAAAAATATACAATTTCGCGAATATGAATACAATTAATTATTATAATTCATTATTCTGCAAAATGCATAAATTTAAAAATTAATAATTATTAAAGAGTTACATTAAATGCGTTTAAAATATTCTAAATAATTAAAGTTGCTATATACATATATAGTAGCATCTATTAATATACAGAGGCTGCCAAGAATTTAAAATATTAGCAATTTTTCAAATAAATACAAGTGTCCTAAGCTTTCTTTCTTTTTTATTTAAATTGCATCAATTGTATTTCTTTCTCATATAGTTTTATTCATATCGTTTTTCAATCAATCTATATAAATTATTAGACACTATAAATTTATAGTCCCTATTATACCAATGTTTACTTTTTATCGATTCTGTCACACGTAAAACAATCAGTGGATGATAATACACAAGATAAAAGAATAAAGGAATTTGGAGGTCGATTTAAGGATACCGCATCCTACAAAAAATTATAGGACAAGTTCGTTATAATGCGAACAAATTTTGAGATATCTCAGCAATAGTCGTCAGTCTTGAGACTTTTTGTGTCTTACAAATATCTTATGTTATCTGATATAAACCAGAGATATAAATATAGATCTCTAATCTAATATAAACTAAATTTTCTTCGGTACTTAAAAGAGTGAATCAATATAATTACGATTATGAAATATCGCGAGATCTACCATTTCGAAATGTATTGTTGCTTAACGATCTTTAACGTAATCTTTATAATTGTTTAACAATTGTTGTAATTTTGTTAAAATTAATTTTCATAAATATTTTATATAAATAATTAAAAATAAATATTAATAATAGAAAGACTCTCGGATATAAAATCAAGACAATATAAAAAAAAGCCAATGTGAGCCAACGCCGTTGTTGGGGCGAAACAACTTATTTATTAAAGTACAATTACAAATTATAGGTACAAGTAACGAAAAATACGTTACTTATATATTTACTTGTATATTATAGTTACTTGTATATTTGTAATTGTACTTTAATAAATAAGTTGTTTCGCCCCAACAACGGCGTTGGCTCACATTGGCTTTTTTTTATATTATCTTGATTATAAATAATTATTTATAATCATACGTTAATAGATACTTCACAATTGGTTTTCAAGATTGTAATAATGTTTTATTTGTTTAACAGTACTGTCTTAACAACGTTAATCCAATAAAATTTCCATTATATCTCTTGTGTATTTATAAAAAAATTGATTTTAAATGTAAAGAAATATCGTTATCATTGAAAAATAAGATTTTTTATTTAAGCAGTCTACTAACAATTATGAGAAGAAACAGTACATTGTCGTATTCACTCTCTCTTTTTAAGTTATCACGTTTCGCTCTACAGTTTTATAGGCATTGACGAGCGTTTGTTTAGATAAAAATGTTATTGAGAGACTGCAAAAAACTGGTTTCCCACAGACCTCTTTTGAATAAATGGTTTTTTTCTTTTACGGAAGACCCTTTTTTGGCCGTAGAAGCGAAAGGGTTAGCCGCGGACCCTGAGGGGTTCTTTTTTCAGTGGACGAGCTCATCACCTGCGGGAACTAATCGACGTGTCCATTGTCATCGTTAATCTGTATCTACACCTGTAGTCAACTAGACACAGGCCTCATCGTCGTATACACACTTTTCCTCCAAAAACCAAGAATATGTCGACAACTGCGAATCGATCACTGATCAAATTAAAAACTCGTGTATCGAAAATTTGAATAAAAAACTAAATGGAAAATACGAGAGAGATATATATATATATATATATAATATAGTTCGGACAGGAAATGAATATAGATTGATATCGAGTTGAACAAGACGTAATCTCCATAAAAATATAATAACAATTTCTTCTTATTTATATCATTTTAATTACTCCTTTTTTACCTTTGACTAGCATTTTTGTTTTTTAATTTAATATAGAATCTATAATTTTCTGACTAACTGGATAACAAACTTTTTAATTTTTTGACTAAATATATTCTCGCATCATAACGACGAATTAGTTTTATTCAATTTTTTATCTTGGACATCCAATTGGTCTATTATCACCCACAATAATGCGTTACTTTGTTTTATTTATTTTACCAATCTCTGTTTTTTTGTTATTTCTTATGTGTCTGATTTTGGATGTAGATTATCGAAGTTGTAATTTTCATTTTAATTTTTCATTAAACATATAACTGAGTTAACGTCTCATTTATTTATTCGTTTCATTGTTCTTTAATTTAATTTTATTCAATATTCTATTGCGATGCATTTATAATTATATTTATCGGCTGAAGAAGACTTACAATTAGTATAGTCGAAAAACGTACCGTATTATTTTGTTCTTTTTTGAGAGTAATATATTACTTTTATAACAACCTTATATGCTCTATCATTTCTCTATCCTGGCTGAGGTAATATTTTTCGCAATAATTTCTTTACAGTTTTCGGGAAGGGAAGATCTTATAGATGCTTATTAGCATCAAAAATTATTTAAAATTCTGCTCGTTAAATGAACCAAAACCCGTGGTCGCTAACGTAGTAAGAATATTTCTAATTAATCAATTTGGCCAGTTGTTGTCGAATATAATTTACTTTGATTCTCTATCATTTCGCTCTTATATTCCTTCATACGGAATTAATATGGTGGTTTAATATGATAACTAATAACAATAAAAGATTTATAAGTATCCGTGCATTTATATACGAATGGCGCGAGCGAGTCCCTTGCCGAGATAGTAGCCGCGTCACCTGGAGGAAGTGACTGATCGTGGGATACTCTAGAAAGATATCGTCCTTCATCCCGACGAGCGACCGTAATGTCTTCGCGTGTGACTCATGCAGATCGAACGGCCCCGAGGATAGAACGGAGAAAAAGTTGCCCCCGTCGTAGTCGTCGCCGTCGTCGTCGCGGGGGCCCCCACGGCAGCAAAAAAGCCGAAAGAACGTCCTCCACGGGGGCAAAAACTCGCCGGGAATGGAACGGAGAGGAGGCAGCCAGCGCGCCGGAATTCCTCCCGAGGTCTCTCCACCTTTTTTTTCTCCCTTCTTCCACAGCCGGTTCTTCTTTTTTTCTTTTCGCGTTCGCTCGCTATCTCGCACCAAGGGACGATGATATGCATATGCGTCGAGCAAGGAGGAAAAGAGAGAGAAAGCCCGCGGGGTCATCGGGGGCTCGGGTGGACCCCGAAAACAGATACGGACAGGCGCGGGCGCATCCGAGCATCGCCCTGCCGGATTATCGCTTAGAACAAAAAAAATGCAGACAAACGGGGAGGCTCGTCGCCCTTTGTCCGCCGATGCGCGATGGGGTGTGTGGAACTGAGGCCCGCAAGCCTTTTAATTTATTCGCGCGCCTCAACGCGCTCCTGTGGGAACGGCGGATCCAAGAAACGAAAAAAGAAACGAGACTGGCAAGGCAGCGATGAGAATACGGGATGATCGTTACCTAATCATTAGCATACGCGAGATGACTATAAACGCTCACGCTCGTTATTGCATCAATTTCGAAATGCTGAGATAATTAATTAAATGATTTGTCATTGGTCAGGATTGTGCAGAGCACTATATGGAAGAATGTCACAGGATAAGAGACTGGTTTGAAGAAGTAGGTAGTGATAAGCAAGTAAATTGGAGAAAGATATGGGATAAAAATTTAGACAGAGTTAAAGGAAACATATTACAAAAGTTGCGGAAAGAGAGGGAAAAGAAGCTGAAGAGGAGGAAAGAGAAAGACGATAAAGCTATAGAAATATTATAGGAAAAAAGAATAGACAGAAACAAAGGAATATAAGGATTGTAAGGAGAAAGGCTAAAAAGTAGAGGTGCTCTGCAAGAAGTAGGTAATTAGGTATAAATAACATTGTATAAATAAGGGTAAGCAAGGAAACGATTCGAAATAAAAGGCTGTGTTAGATAAGATAGAAATGAGGTAAGAAGATAGAAATAAGGTAAGATAAGAAGAGAAATATTATTTTACGTTGTGCGACACCAGAATGTTTAGATGGTAATGTTATCTAGTTAATACGGAATGTGTGTGGTTAAGTATTTATCTAAACCAAATCCCTTCTTAGCATGTGTAAGAAGTAAATAAATACTACTAATTAAATGATTTGTCTCTGTCTCTTATTTTATTAGTCTTATTTTATCTTGTCGATACCTTCTTAAATAAAAAATACTTGCGAATATGAAATACGAATATGAAGTATGAGATACGCATAAAGCTATTTTTCCCAAAACCAAAGATATTTACTCTAAAGCTGAAAGTTTATCACTGATAACTTCGTCGCTTTATGTTATTTTGCTTTTATTGTTAAGCTGAAATGACACAATTTAGGCGGAAAGTCCAGTAGGAGGGAAAAAGAATAGAAAATTTAAGCTTCATCGGTTAAAATAAGAGTTCCAGGTAACAGATAGTAGATAAAAAAAGATAGGAAACAAAACGAAAGATTCCTTAAGCCCGTGTTAGATTACGCATTGAGAATTACGAATTGAAGATTAGAATTCAATCAATCAGATAATCTTAATCTTCATTCTCTTCGTTTTGATTAATCGAATCCTAATCTCTAATTCGCAATCCTCAATCTCCAATGCGTAGTCTGACACTTTACGCGTTCGCAGTCGCGCGGGAATTGTTCGTGCGGGTTCCAGATTCGCTCGCCCGGCAGATGAAGCCATCTCGTTGCTCGAAAGAGTAAAGAAACCTCGCGGCTTTCTCGCAACGGTCGGTCAGCGGCAAGATGTACAAACGGAGGCGTACCGTTTTCTCGTCTTTGTACGCCGAGTGCCCGTCGCGAGCCCATTCATACTCGTCGCTCGAATTAGGCGCTTATTCGAGTGCAGCCACCCACTGGTCGTACCCGGGCACGCCGGTGATCGTATTCAGATTAGGCTCTACGGAGGACTCTTTTTGATTCCAGACCGCGAGCGACGGTCGTCCACCGGGCGTGAACGCACACAAAACCCGGGGCGATTCGATCAGGAGAAAAGCCCGGGATAAGCAGCTGCGATTCTCCCCCCACCCGATTGCGTAAAAGCTAAGAGCACGCTATTATCATGTCACGCCAGCTTCGTATCATGTCGCGCCATTAAGACCAGGTAACACGTCTTGGAACGCTGTTATCGCTGTTATGTAGTGATGAGTAACTTCGTCGCATGCTTAAAGTAGCTCAGTAAAATGTCTCTCTCTCGTAATCGCGTATATATAGCTCGACTTTTTGAGCACTTTTATTCTTTTCTGTAGAATTAAAAGCAGCTCGATAAGAAAAATACGCAACCTAGAAGAAAAAAACGATAATTTTTTCGTGGTGGCAAAGAATGTGCCAACGGGCTTGACATGGACTCTTCTTATTTTCTTCTTATTTTCCTCTTATTAATTTTTTGGACGCAAAATTGTTTCGAATCTATACTTGATAGTTTGTATAAATATAAAATATTGATACTTTCTTTTAGATAATCCGTAGCCATAACCCGTTAAGTACCCGAGCACGAGGAAAGTCGAGTAATGAAAGAGAGACATAACCGAGGAACGATTACAAAATCGCCAGTGCGCGGTGCGCGGACGCTATTAGGGCGAGACAGTTATTGCCCCGTGGACAAAACTGGCTGTAAAGCGGCAAACGATAAGGTGAAAATATTAATGACCACCGAGTGAACGTCCATAATGAGCGCAATAATGTCCGACGTGGCTCGATGTCGGTTACGCTAAGTACGCGGTCGGCGGAGACTTTCGAACCATCCGCATAAATAAAATACGATGCACCGAGCTGTCGTTAACGTTTTCAGGACGAATTATGATTTTACATTTCGTCAAAAAGTTTCGTAATATCTGAGAGAAGTCCGATAATAAGTTTCCGATCGTGAATTTTCGATTATCTGACCAGTGTGTGCAACGGTCATACATTCTCTATATACAGGGTGTCTCAGAACTGCTGGTACAAGCGGAAAGGAGGTAATTTTACATAAAAAATAAGTCGAGAATGAATGAAACTTTTTTATACGAAGCTTCGTTTTCAAACAAAACGATCTCCAGACCTGACGCCACTAGATTTTTATTCATGGGGTCACGTTAAATCTATTGTATATCGTGACAATATTGCGAGTGTCGAACAATTAAAAGAAAATATTAATTTAACCTTTGAAAACTTAAAGATACAAAACGCACTAGAAAGTATTCGTACAAATTTAATACGAAGAGCACAATAATGATAAAACGAGCATTCTCTCTCTCTCTCACCCTCATTAATTTTTAAGATAATAAAATAAAATTCTTAAAAAGTAAAGATATATTATCTTATTATATATTCCTTATATATCCCCGAAGTATCCTTTTGATATTTGTAATGTTTATAACCACAAATACGTGTAAGGCACGCGTATCTGACAAATATCCAAAATTATTTTTCTGAAAAACGAAGCCCTATAAAACAAAGTTTTATTCTACATTTTCGACTTATTTTTTCATATAAAATCGCGCCCTTCCCGCTTGTACTATCAGTTCTGGGACACCTTGTATATGTAAATTTATGACATATAAATATACTCTTCTCTGACTTGATTTGAACTTTATGAGTGTCTGCACATACCTAGATAATATAGATAATTTTTAAGTACATTTTCAGAACCTCAAAGATAATAAGAAAATCTTTTATTGTAGTTTCTGTAATAGGATAATTAATAGGTACTTAAAAATTATTGATTAAAAAATGTTGATATATTGTCTTGCAACCATATATTGAGTGAAACCAGCATCGAAGATAAAGTATTTCGATACAACGTAATTAAGAATATGCAGACGAATTCTTGACGCGATTAACCGCACCGCGTTTGACTTTGTTCCTTTTCCCCTTTTTATAGGAATCCGCGTGCATCAGCGGCGCAAATTTTCCGACGTTGTAATATATAATGCGAAAGAGAAAGAGGGAGAGAATGCGAGCGAACATGCGAGACTGGCCGAGCTCTCTCGCGTCCGACGCAAAAAAGCTACGCTCGCCAAGTTTTCTTAAGCGAGGGCACGAGCACACGGCAAACTTGCCGCAAAAAAGCGAGAGCTTTTTCGCCGTGCATCAGCGCCAGCGCCGTCATCAATAGAGAGAGAAAGGGAAGACGGAGCGAGATAGAGAGAGCCTCTTTTTATCCCGTGTAAAATGTATAATGTCGCCTATCAAACAGCCGCGTATTAGTAATGCGCATGTTACGGTAACTTTACTATCTTAGTAATCCCTCGGTCGTACCCGAGAAATCTATTTATCTAAAAAATTATAATAATGAAATAACAATAATCCGATAATATTTCTTCCGATTAATATAATATAATTAAATGGTCACCACTGTAAAAAATAACGTATAATATAAAATTAAAGTAATTGATAAAATAATACTAACTTAGAAAGAATGCGCGTAAGAGAGAGAGAGAGAGAGAGAGAGAGGGAGAGAGAGAGAGGGGGGGTACAGAGGAACGAGAGGACCCCTCTCGCAGCGAGCGGCTCTTTCTGTCGCAATTTCGTCTTTCGTAGAAATATCGCGGGCAAAAGCACGTGCTTTTTGCCGTGTACATCGTCGCCGTCGTGGTGGTCAACGCGCTTACACGACCGCGTCGAGCCGAGCCGCGCCAATCCGCGCCGCACCCCGCGCTGGCCGCTCGTAAGAAGCCGGCAAAAACGCAACGCGCAATAGTTGCACGCCGGCCAAGCCGGCGGAAGAAACGGCACGGTTTTGCGCGACGCGCCGTTTCTTGCCGGCCCCGTGAGTCATGCCGCATCGCGAAAGGACAAAGCGCGGTAACGCACCGAGAATGCCTGGAACTACGATATGCCGAGAACGCGCGAGGCATCGCTAACATCAAAGAAGAAACGAGAAACGAGAGATCCTTCGATATAAAAACCCCGTCGAAATTAGGGCCGTTACTTTTGACAACTTCGAAGATTCCAAGTTTCGAAAGAATTTGAAACTTCGAAGTTAACTGCGAACCTTTGAAGTTTAAGGTGCCTTTAGAGCTTCGAAGTTAACTTAAACTTCAACCTTAACTTACCTTAAACTTTAAAGGTTCGCAGTTAACTTCAAAGCTTCAAATTCTTTCGAAACTTCGAATCTTCGAAGTTGTCAAAAGTAAAAGCTCTAGTCGAAATATCAAAAGTATCAGCGAAACTCGTATCAATGCCAAAAGTACTCGGCGCGAAAGCATCATCAAGTATCTATGCTCTGTCGCTGAAGATACGGTATTGAATGCAGTCACTGATATCAGTATTAATAATGATCAATTAATATCAATAAATGATATCAATAAAAATATGTCCCGTAAATAAATATCGTGCCTCTCTCTGTCGTTGAAATATATCTCGCGGGATAAAAATATTGTATTTTTAATGAGTATGTTTTTGCTGTTTACTAATTATTTGCTTCGCTTGCTCCCGCTTTGTCACGTTAATGTTGCTAGTAGAAACGGTAAACATTTCCCGCAAAAAGCGTCCAGGGGCGTTACACAGTATCGTGTTGTAATATACTACTTCTAATCATAGCTTCCATGAAATTATATCGCATTGATTTTAATAGTGTCACGCGAAGCGATATAATTATGTCTTATTGAAGAGCTTCTCTACCGAATCGTACCCATCTCTCCGACGAAGTGACCATCCGACGGAGGCGAAGACAAAAATCGAGAAAATTACGAAAGGACAAATAGCAACGATAAAAAGCTCTGCGTGGCCGAAAAGAATTTTCGAAACAAGCGACATATCGAACTCGGTCGGGCGCTTTTTGCCGCGATGCACCGAGTTGGGCACAAGTAAAACGCCCGAATTAAGTAGACGAAGACGAGAGCTCGGCCGCAGTTTCGTCGAGATAGAGGAAGAAAAATCCCGTTTTTCTGACGGGAGCTGCGAGCTTTTTATCGCTGGCGTGACTCATCCAGTTTCTCGACGAAAGAGGGAGAGAAAAAGACGCACGCGCGCGCACACACATACACACACACACACACACACACAAAATCGGGATGGCCCATGGTAGCTCCTCGGTCGAAACTTCTTCGCTTCGCCGGGAGGTAACTGCTGGCGATTACGTTTCTTGCGTAAACTCGCCGGCGAGAGAGCAGCGTTCGCTATCGAGATGCGAGTCTTGCGCGCGGTTTAGAAACGAGCTCGCGGATATACGAGTGCGATAGCGGATCGATCTGCAAGAAACGAGAAAATAAACTGGCCTCTGGCGAGAATTCCCCACGTCAAAATCCAGTAGCCACCTCGCTTTTCTCGATAAATGAAGCGATAAATGATTCCTGTATCGAATCCATGCTTTCTAGATAATAATATTACCGAATTATCTTTCTTCTTAAAAATTTTCAAGTTCATATACCAAATATAAAGATTACACTACAAAAAGGACTATGCCCAGTTTCATATAAAAAATTAGGCCCCCAGTAAACAGCAATAAGACATGGCTAGAATTGTAGGGCATCAAAAGAGGATTAAAAAGTTCCATGGGTACAACCTTGTAACGAGTCCCCTGAGTACTAGAGCTGTTCAAAGTTCGCTATTCTGATCATGTATACCACTGGTCTTGTCCGATTTCTCTGCGTTCAGAGCACCTCCCCGCGGTGACAGCAGTAACGGATTGTACCAAAGACATTGAAATAATATGTCTAGAATGTATTTGGTACAGTTCATCAACCCGGCTAAGTCCTAGACGCGATCTATGCTGTTATGTCAGAGTAATTCGGATTTTGTTCTTATGTCGGCGATACCTACCTCTGGAATTCAGACTTCAATTAGGCAATTAAAACCTTCTGTTTCGTACTTTGTGAGTACCCCCTATCGATTAATATATGACTCATGACTGTTCACTCGGGGCCCAAACTGGGCATAGTCCTTACTTTTGAACTTTTGTTTCGTTTTTCACAAAACTTCAGAAAGATGGACTGCATATAACACTTTGATGAAGTTACTATCACGAAAAAGCGAAGGCATAAAGTAAATTAGTATCTAATGGAATATCCCAAAACAAATTTAAGTAGAATATAATCAAATTGATAAATATCTAATAGTTATCAATATAATAAAATTAATAATTATAATTATGGAGCATTCAGTAATCATAAAATAATAAAATTAGGCTTGAACAAGTCTAATAACATCGATCATGATTGAATAATCATAAATCAGAAATTGATTACGTTGATTCGATAAATTAATATACATCCTTAAAGTATCATTAATAATTTCATACTAAAATATACGTGTATATATACAAGGTGTCCCATTTTAACTTAGACAGCAAAATATCTCGGAAACAAAACATTTTAGAGAAAAATGTTTCATACAAAAGTTTTGTGACTTCGAGAGGGACATAAGATGGATCAAACGAAATTTTTCTAGGAGGAGGCGTTTCGGAGATTTGAAGGTCACCTTTGATTTTTTAAATAAAATTATATGATTTTGTTTATATAATATGATGCCTCTAGTTATTCTGCACATAAAAATATTAAGGTAAAGTTATCAAAAAATCAATAGTTTGCGAGATATTTTAAATTTTATTCTGATATATTTTGACATGAAATATTAAATATTCATTTTTTGATAACTGTACCTTAATACTTTTATGTGTAGAATAGTAGGATGAATCAATTGGTGAAAAGAAAATATATGGTTGCTTTAAAAAAAAAAATGTAATTGTATATTGCAAATTGCATAATTTTTTTTAAAAGCAACCATGTGTTTTCCTCACATCAATAGATTCACAATTCTACGCATAAAAGTATGAAGGTACGATTATCAGAAAACGAACAGTTTATAAGATATTTTATATTTCATATCAAAATATACCAGAATAAAATATAAAATATCTCGCAAATTATTGATTTTTTGACAACACTACCTTAATACTTTTATGTGCCAAATAACTGGAGAAATTAAATTATATAAAGAAAATCATATAATTCCATTTAAAAAAACAAAGGTCACCTTAAAATCTTCGGAACGCTTCCACCTAGAAAAAACCTGTGTCCATCATAAGATGTCCCCCTTGAAATAGAGTAAGTTTTACTTGAAACATTTTTCTCTAAAATGCTTTGTTTCCGAGATATTATGCTGTCTAAGTTAAAATGGGATACCCTGTATATATATATATATATATATATATATATATATATATATATATATACATATATATATATACATTCAAAGAGCTTCAAAAGAAAGTATTTGTCAAGAATAACGTTTATATTTGCGATACACATGGTCGTAGTGTATAGGCTGGATGTAATTAACGAGCGATTTCATACCTATCAGTTCGCATGAAATCGATCGGACACCGCGATTCATTTCATAAATCGAGCGTATATCCATGCAAACATATGCGTTACGCGTGTTTGCCACTCTTGTAGAGGGTATCTATTAAACAAGCTCTATTTCGTCAATGGATCAGCTGATTATGGAGCGCAGCAGGATAACCGGCTCTCCTTCATCAGCTTGGCAAAATATCGGACGTTCGCCGATAGATACTTCGAGGATCGCCGCTCTTTGTACTCGAAGTATGCAAAAAATTAACGGTAGCGCACTTCTTACCGTATTTTAGCTTACACATATAAACCATACGCTTGTTGGCCGCTTGAGTTTATGGGGGTTTTAATGAGCGGATTTTACTCTTAAATCGATTCTCGACAGTTACACCATTAGCCGAAAGATTAACGGTGTTATTCGAACTGGAACTAATGCAGTAACGGAATAATATAGGCACTCATTAATTCTCAGAGAAAAAAATATGAATAGAAGATAGAGTAGAAGTATAAGATATCCAAGCAAGATTTAAACAGAAAAAGATAAATTTTTGAATGAATAACTTCATACCTATAATCTGTTTTTATACGTATAAGATTCGTGACAAATATAATAAATGTAACTTATAAAAAAGAACATTTTTCATTGTAATTAAAAATGTATTTTAAAAATTCAAAGGTATCTCATATTGCAAACCTCTTCTCGTTTAGTCGTCCATTCGCTTACAAATAAAAACGTGTTATATCTTCTAATATAAAATAAAACTACTGAACTATCGAGTTTTTATTCGTACAGCGAATGTTTTCGAAGACGATATAATACCTTAATTTTTCGCGGTAGATTATACAAAAATTCAGAAAGATCCAATTAAAATGCAAGTTCTCTCTGCCTTAATCGTCGAACTCTTGCGCTATCGAGAATCTCGAGCAAATTAATCGTCGTACATCAAAAAGTACATGCACAAAATTCATCGTCAAATTATATGTGAAATGTCCCAGTGACCGGAGACGAACCTATATCCAGACACTTATACAAGAATTTATTATTCTTAAACTCAAATGCTTTTTTATTATATTAAAATTTAATTTAAATATAAATAAGAATAGGCCAAATGTCGGTCAACCGCGGATTTTGGTGCATAATAATAATTTTTTGTGAATTCCCTGTTCATGCGAACTGCGCGCCGCATATTCGTCGGTATTGAAACACAATCCTTACATGAACCCGGAATTAATTCACATGTTAAATTGACGAGCAATTTAATTATTTTGATGCTAACAAGCATCTATAAGATCCCCCCTTTCCCGAAAAACTGTAAAGAAATTATTGCGAAAAATAACATCTCAACCAGGATTCGAACCTGGATCTCCCATCAATCCGTGCGGGCGTTCTATCAATTCGACCATCGAGGCATGTGGTGATATTCTTCGCAATAACAGATATTTGGATAAACGTCAAGTTTCAGGCGACGTATTTTAAATAATAATAAGATTAGGACCGACAAAATTGTCAAATATAAATGAGAATAGGCCAAATGTCGGTCAACCGCGGATCTTGGTCGTCAATTTAACATGTGAATTAATTCCGGGTTCATATAAGGATTGTGTTTCAAGACCGACGAATATGCGGCGCGCAGTTCGCATGAACAGGGAATTCACAAAAATTATTATTACGCACCAAGATCCGCGGTTGACCGACATTTGGCTTATTCTCATTTATATTTGACAATTTCTTCGGTCCTAATCTTATTATTATTTAAAATTTAATTGTTATCTTTAAATATTTAACATTACAGTTAAATTTTAATATTATAAAAAGCATTTAAGATTAATAATAATAAATTCTTTTAATATTTAAGATTACAATTAAATTTTAATATTAAAAAATAAAAAAGCATTCAAGATTAATAATAATAACTTCTTGAAATATCTTTAAATATTTAAGATATTACACAATTAAATTTTAATATTATAATAAAAAAGCATTTGTGAGATTAATAATAAGTTCTTGTATAAGTGTCCGGATATAGATTCGTGTCCGTGGTCACTGGGACATTTACCTTTGTAAGATCCAATCACGAATGTACTTATATTAATATTAATCTTTCATGTTTAGACATTGGTACTTGATGTACCCCACTCTTAATTGCTCGGACGAGACAGCTTCGGAGCTCGCTGATTTTTGGAGCAGCGACTCTCGCTTATCGGTTCTCTTAGAGCAATTTTAGCCCAACGCAGGGGCTATTCATTTCGACTGTTCTCCGAGATTAGAGTCTTGCTTTAGTATCGCGCACTCGCGACTTATACGAATTCGGTCGTCGTTCGGTTAATAAGTATTTCAATACTTTAATAGCTTTGGCTTCTTATTCAAATATGAGCAACTTGCTCTTAGCTCAATAAGCTATCGGTCTTTCTTTGATATTCGCCTTGAAATAGTAAAACTGTATAATAGACATTAAAACTAAATAATAAATACATAGAGCTAAATATTATAATAAACAGATATCTCTATTCATTCCTGACAATTTAAACCTTCCCAAGCAGCACAAAATATTGGGCCAATGTTATATCTTCAGCGGCCAACAGTTGACCAACTACTAATTGCTACTCGGGCTTACACTTTATAACGTTTTCGATTCCTGTCGCGATCGCGAGACAGACAGTTTTCCAAACAACTTACACGTGCCGTTGACGTTTCTGCTGAGTATCCTGGGCACGGCGGCGACCGGCACGCCGGTCGGCTGCTGATGGTTGCTGGAGGGACTCGCGACGACGACGACTGGATTCTGCGGGGTGCAGGGTGCGGACGCGAGGGTCGCGGCGGCGGTGGAGCCGCCGCCGCCGCCGCCGTTGCCGGTACCGGTGACGGTTACGGCGGTGCTTGGCGCCGAAGGCACCGGCGAGGGCGTCGCGACGCCCCGCGTCGCCGCCACCACCGGCGTCTCTTCCGCGGCCGGCGCACCAACGACCACGCGCGCGTCCATCGCGGTCACCAGTGCTACCTACGGCAGCAGCAACAGCAGCGGCAACAGCAGCACCAGCACCCGCTCACAGCGATGCCCCGACGAGCATGGGCTTCCAGGTCGACCACACGCGCTGCCGGCAGCATCCAACGAGACGCATTCGATCGCCGCGCTTGCGTTCGCCCCGAAGATAATGGAACGAGACGGATTCCTCGCGACGCAAGGCCGATCTCGAGGATCGCTCTCGTTCTCTTTTTCTCTCTTTCTCTCTCTCTTTCTCTCGATCACGTTATCGCGCCGCGACGCGAATCGCGCGGATCATGATCTCGCGACGAGACAGTCCCAATCCTGAGGGATGAGGGAGCGATTGCAATTCACTCTCCCGATGTAGGGGAGAGAATATAAGCGCGAACGTGAATCGAATTTCGCGTCGGTTCCTCCCCCGTAATCGTACGGCGCGATCAAAAGGCGATATCCTCACCCCGTGCGCGCGAGAGCGACACCGACGCGTTTCGAACGATGGCGCGGTGCACATTGCGCGTCGCGCGGCGAATACCGCGGCCGTTCCTTTCGCGCTCCCCCACCACCGCGGCGCCGCGCGACTCCGACGCTGCCCCCTCCCCCTCGCCCTCCAGCTGCTGCCACGAAAGCGTCGACGGTGCGCGACGGTTCCCGGAATCTTCGTCGAAGCGGTTAAGTTCGGGGATCGCTTAACCCTCCCCGCGCTGAAAAAGAAATCGTTTTCAGTTAAATAAACATTTCTTTGAAATAAAGTTTTTTGACTAAAATATAAATATTTAACTCATTTAGAAAAATGATTTATCATATTAAATGAAATTTAAATAAAGATAAATATCATTATTTTTAAGATCAAATATAAAACATTTTCAAATAGAAAAATATTTATTTAAGAATATAAAAAATGTAATAAATTGTAAGACGACCCAACTGGCAAGAGATGGCATTCTATTTATCACTACGTATCAACTATACGGATTGTGGTCCTCTACGAGTAACAAATTTTAATATTAATAATGCTAAAGCATCTATAAGATTCTTCCCCCTCCCCTCAATATAAAAAATGATTTATTATAATGAAGAGGATCTGTTTTTCTAAAACAAGCAGCCAAAAACAAAGAAATTGTTTATTACTTTAAATAATCTAACAATCTGCTGCAAACTCCAAATCAATGCTTTGTTTTTACATAATTTTTTTTAAACTTACATAATATTTACTGTTTAATTCAAATAAATAATTCCTTCACAAGTATTCAAATAAATTATTTTCTTAATCAATTAAAATTTTTTTAAATTTAATACATTTTTTTCAGTGCGTAACTTGTTAACTTCTAGTTAGCAGCGTTATTACTATACCTATATAGAATGCAGATGAATCTACACGAGAAACAGATCAAAAATATAAAATTTCCTCAACGTTCCGTTCTTTTGAGAAAATAAAATTTAAAACTTAGAAAGTTAATCTTATCTTTTCTCTATCTTAAATGTTTAACACAAGTTTTAATTACGTTGTTCTATAAATTAATAAATTTATTTGAAAAACATTTATAAAATATACTAATAAAAATATAATTATTTGTTAAAAGAAATAAAGACGGGGAATGTCTTGATAGTCTCTAAATAACTCGTTTAAGATAATTATAAATGTTTTTTATTATTTTACAAAACATAATATTGAAATTTTTTATTCATACTTTAACAGCGTTAAATTGTTTACATTGATTAATAAATGCGTTTGAACAGAATATGTAAAGTAGATATTATTAAAAAAATATAATTATTCATTTATATAAGAAAATAAAAGTGAGCTACATCTTGATATGCCATAAATCATTTATTTTATAAGTTTTTTATTTGTAAAACAATACGAAAATTTTTTATTCATACTTTGATAGCGTTGAACTATTTATATTAATACAAATTATACCAGCTTTAAAATGACGAAAGATACTATCCTTTAGTTTTGAAAAAATAGATATGTGAAAATACTAATGCTGAAAATGCTTCTAATCTTTCGACAAAAAATATATTCAAATATATTATTACTAGATAATATATATAAAATATATATATTATATATATAATATATATAATATAATTGATATATAAATATATCAAGAATTTATATTATCTTTCTCTAACGATCGTACAAAAAATGTAGATCTAACAATAAGAGGGATATACGCTTGGAAGGAAAGGTTGGAAAACTGGGACACCCTGTATGTCATGGACGAAGCGTAGTAAACAAGACTAATTGCGTCAATGATCGAGACATAGATATGGGCAACGGACGTGTTGCTTTTGTTTGATTTTTATGTTATCGTAGCTTTAAAGAGCGTTAACAAAATAACGACAGAAAACATCCAGCTGCTTTTAACGTCGCATATTAATTTAGAATCTTACGTTAATTATTACATCGCATTTTCATTTATTCTTTCAACATTGACAGAATTATTGATTCCAATTCTTCGAAGAACATAAAAAGTTTTAGATATATCACGACTTTTTTGGAAGATTGTAATACGCTTTATACGGAAGTTAGAGGTACTGAAAAGTGGAAATCATCGCTCCTGCCTCACATTTACATTCGTCATTAAAATAATTTTATTGGTGATAAATCTTCTGGCAGAAAAAAATAGGAAGTTACAACTCGTCTACGGGTAACAAGCTACAAGGGCCATAGCGAGATATGATATCTAATTAAATTTTCATAAAAAACAGACCGTTTTGTTTTTCAACGATGCCGTGTTCCATTCGTCAAATACGGCTCAAAAAATTAACGTACGACGGCGCTACCGGTCTCAAAGTCGAGGAGCAAGCGCGATCTCTCCCGCGCAACGGATAATCATCATCATTGCATTGTTGCCCGGCGGTTCGTGTCCTGTCCGGGAGGGGGGGGGGGGTTAAAATACAGCTAGGGAGCACGCCGAACCCGCAACGAGCCATCGTCGGCCACATGAGAGGCGTGGCCTCGCGGATCGGCCGGAGGTTGCATTCCGCGCGGACCCCGGGCACGCAGGGGTCCAGAAGAGAGCGATGCGAAAACCGTGATGTCCCCCTCTCCCCCTCCCGTGCCGTTCCAAACCGCTCGTCTTACCGATGTCGTCGTGATGTACATAAGCTCCTCCCTGGCCCTCGCCGTGGTCGTCGTAAAAACGCGCCCCTGCCTCACGCCGCCCCTGCCGTCGCGGCTGCGAGGCGGGGAGGGGGCGAGACAGGCGGGGTGAAGAGACGGGACGACGGGAAGGGCGCGTCGTAAAAACACATCTTCCCTCGTGCCCCCTTTTCCCTTCCGCTGCGCCCCTCTCACTCAGCCGCTGCACCGTGTGCAACCCCTGTAGATATACCGCGTTGGGTCTCCTTACCCCGCTATCTGCGCCCGAGGAACCGACATTTTTGCAGGGTGGTACCCGAACCCCCCAGCATGCGGAACCCTGCAAAGTCCTACCCGCAGTCTTCCCCCCACTCTCTGCCTCTTCTGCCGAAACGGCGCGCACGTTTTGGCGTTTGAACGTTAAATGGTGGGGCATGAGAAGGGAAATCGCGATGGTACATGCTTACCGAGGGTGATCCGATCGTGTGTCCGAGGGGGTAACGTTTACGATCACGCAATTAAATTTTCGGAGTACAGGCATTTCGTTAATATTTTTTGTTAAACGCGTGTCCGATATATCAGAGTGAAATATATATTTCCATGTGGAAGTAATTTTTCGTATCTCTCAAAAAATATGTCATGTGACAAATGCAACAATTTACCAAATTTAACTAAGTTTTCGACATAATGACACGTGACATAATACGCAGCGTCTAAATCGCACGCGCAGAGACCGAGAGCGTATATATTTCTCGAAATCTCACGACATCCCGGAATCTCGGTTTCCTCTAAACCGCCTCCTCCCCCTTCGTCATCTCTCAACCCTTTCCTTTCGCCACCCCTTCGTCGCCCCTCGCGGACTGCTCTTTTTCCTCCTTCGCCGACATCGCTACGATTCTTTTTGCCG